>LQNS02278140.1:7989328-8000335 GCA_001587735.2 Parhyale hawaiensis | reverse complement strand
CAGTTAGTCACATTCTCAATTGCAGGTGGTAGAGCATTCCAAATCATAGCTCCAGAAATGGAAAGAGCTTGTTGACCAGCCGTTGTGTTGCAGTAGCTTCAAACTTGTGTGTGGCCTGGCGTTGTCGTGTTGCCAACGGAATGTTTCCCTTTTATCTGGCCTTACACGGAAAATACGGGCTTGGAGCTCGGTCAACGTTTTAATGTAACGGTCAAAATTGATAGTCGCCCCTTATTCCAAGAAATCCAGAAGGATGGAGCTCTTCCTGTCCCAGAAGACGGCGTACTTCGTTTTCCGGGGTGGTGGCTGTGCATGGGCGTCTGAAGCGGACTTTGCCACTAGCAACTCTGTCGCCATACTGAAATCGATGAAACCATCTCTTAGCCGCTGATGTCAACTGCATCGGCTTCGTTAACTCTTAGGAGGTGCCGGTGAATGTTGATTAGTTCAATTTTTACGGCTGTGAGAAATTTTTTCAATGACGCACACTGCTTCCGACGCACCTCCATATCAAGGATTGAATTCTTAGCGTGTCACACCGTCAATATCTGCAACATAGAGATGAAACTTTAAGGTCATGAGAGCATAAGTTTAGCCATCATAACAAGGAAATTTGCAATTCCCTGCATTCCCTTGTAATACAAAAATAGGAGACATTACTTTTGGAACGACCCTTGTATGTAGTGCTTATATAATCTATTTTTCTTCTTCTCCTTCAGTAATATACTCCTATCTTAACTCTACTATTACTTAACACTATTTGAACAGGGAGTGGTTCTTCGAGCCTGGCAACTCATACTCCTTCACCTTTGCAACACGCATGGCGGTGGGGCCTCTGAAGAAGCTGCTACTGCGATGGCGCCATGTTAACGCTCCCTACAGTCCCATGTCCTGGCGACTGCTGTCCAGGCCAAGGGTGTATCTGGGGCATATCCTCGTCCATTCTTTGGATACGCAGCGGAGGTGAGTTTTGGAAACTATCGCTGCTTCCGTTTCGGCAACAGGGACATATTGTCATACCGATATGATAATGCCGTAACGTCGATAGCAGCGCTGTTCTATCGCTGTGATATTTCTCACCCTCGAACGAAGTGAGAGAGGTAATAATGTCTTTCCACCCAAAAATTGCCTAAAGGCATTAAGTTGTCGTCACAATCTCTTGTAAGTCAGGTGGGTGGACCTAGAAGTGAAAAATGCCAAAACTGCTCACTCAGCACTTTCTGTCCCCCTCGCGGTCAATGGGCTGACGCCACGGGTGATTTTGCTTTATGCTTCTTTACCGATACCGGTGCCGATATTATATTTTATGTAGACTACCTGAGAATGAGGTCAGTAAGTTAGGTTACGACCTCATCAAGCGCACCTATCCTAGCCTATTCTCAACTAACCTAACCCATTATAGACAAACCAACCATACTCTCCAGGTTGACTACGTACGTATTGGCAGGAACAGCACACCCTATAATACTGGTAAAGTACGGAAAAGCATTTTTAGAGACTCGTATAGACATCGGTCTAACCCATTCAGCACCAATCTTGTGAAGGTCTCGTGGTCGGATGTGGTAACTTGGACCGTTCAAGTAATCTGGACAATTTTTATGAGAATGTGACAGGTAAAATATTACTCATAATAACATATTGAATATATCAAAGCAGAAGACCATTAATATATTTATAATTATATACACGTGATCAAACGTTCTATTGACTGATAATTAACAGGGGTTATGTGTAACCCTTTACGAGTATGCAACGACATCATTATGCCACCCATTACGAACATCACCCGTAACGGTCAATTCTGTTACCGACAGTCCGCTGGAAATGAGCGGGTGTGAGGACCGTAGCTGTCGCCTGTCTGACGAGGATGTGAAATATAAAGCAGATATTTTAAGTGGGGAGTACTTACTTTATTGGTTCCTGTATTGGGCGTATGAAGATACTGAATCCTTAGAGGTTGGTTTATTAATGTAATTGGGGTAGGGAAGGGAGCGCCCTATACAATCGTACATTCAACTTGTTAGGGGACGTTCAGATCGTATGTATATGCTGATTACACAGCTGATATGAAGATACTCCTGGAAGTTATTTACGTTGAATAATGGACGATCTCAACATCAGCTATTAAGTCGAGCGTACGATTGCATAGTGTGGCTCCGGCTTAAGGGAACTGTTGTGCCCTACTCTGGAAAAGGAGAAAATATTCGGTAATTGTTTGAAAAGAGGCACAAAAAAGAAGAATTAAGCTCAATTAACTAGAATTTTCTTTTCTGCTACAGCTACAGCTTCTGTGGAGGCGATCAACCGCTATTTTCTGGCGACCACCGAGCCCTGGCGCCCGCAGCAGACTGTACAGACTCAGCTGCGGAAGTTGGGACTTCGGTGCTGGGTTCCATCATCAACTTTGACGTTGAAGATGCCGTTGCTGAGAACAGCGAAGCTGTGCAATACTTTACGGATAGTTTCATGTATTTTGAAAATTTCGTGCGGGTTTTGGCAATGTACTCAGGTCATGTATTACCGTTTATGCACTAGCTCCATGGACGAGATTATTTCCATTGTGGACGTCCAATAAGCGCAACAGCTCTCTGCGTTGCTAATTTATCGAACATTTGCTAAATCGAGGTATATACTTTTCTCAAGTACTGTAATCATACATTCCTCAACTTAGAGACTTCTCTAGCTATTTTTTCAGGTTTTTTTGACATTTTGAATTCTTTTCTTTTAAGTTGGTCGAAGTGTGTTCTTGACGCATACAGAACCTCGTCATATTTACATATGTCTTGATGCTGTTTCCTAGGTGAGTTACGTTATACGTAAGGCATTTCAGGAGCATACATACTTTCGATAGGGCATCTTATAATAGCTGTATAAGGTATATAAGCACAACAATATATTTAGTGCGGACCTGAAGATTGCTGACTTCAGCCACAAGCTCCAATATCCTTCGTTATCAACGTCACGTTGCTCTCGGGGTCTGCCACTTCTGTCGATCCAATGTCCGATAATTCGAAAAAAACTGACGCGGCACAACACGCTTCTCTCGGTGTACAAAAAATTGTAATCAAGATTTTCACTACACTACAGATTAATCTCAAGCACACCATTAAGCTATATAGACGCTCAAAGAAAACTGAATGGGGCTTTCACAAGAATAGTTAACTAGATATTACAATATTTGGGTTGTTTCCAAGAATATAATTCCCATAGGGAGCACTATGTAACGAGAATGTTGTTCTCACCAACACTTACATGGAGTTAACAAAATATTGCTATTAGTACCCGCCTATAGTTGACAGAAATGTAGTATTCGCAAGTACCTATAGTTATCGAGAATGATCTTGGATCTCCCCATACACTTAACAGGAATGTGGAACTCTTAAACAGTTTCGGTTAACCAGAACTTGGTTCAAGTGTAAAAATAACAAAATATGACTATTGTAGCGATAAAATAATAAAAAAGATCGGTAACTGAAAAATAAAGATTATTAAAACTGTGCGTCTTGGCTAAATGGATTATCTGATTCAACGTATCTGGCATTATTGGTGACTCTAAATGAATTAAGAACAACCTACAAATAATATAGCTACGCGTGACCTTAAAACATAGTAATAGATTGTTCAAAAATAATTATTTTAGAATATTTTTCTTCCATTCACACTGCTTGTTCAAATCTGCATTGTTGAAGTATGTTGCGATATCTACTTTCAGTGTGCAATTTTGAACTTGTCAAGCCTTGATGTGAAGTGAAAAAGCTAGGCAAACATGTCTTTCCTATTCCTTCTGGAGCTCAAGTCTGCGATTTTGCCAGAACTACATTATATTTTTGCAGGCCTTATCAGAACTTTACAATGATAGTGGCTTTGGTGTACGAGCATCTCCAAGAAATGCATATTCACTTTGTTTAGAGGTGAAAAGCGCCCTAGACCTTTTCTGCTGTACGTTAATGACCCACTATTACAAATTGCTTGGATGACATTCATTACAGAAATTCATTGATTAGGAATGCGAGATATTATACATATTTCACGTCCTCCACATTCTCCCAATCTTTTACTTGCTGATATTCGTCAATTTATTAAGGAATCTGGACACTTTTCATAAAAAAATTTCCCCGTTCAGAAATGAATTACCAGCAACTTTAAGGATTTCCGCTCTCAGTTTGAAATCTTTCCTAATATAATGAAACACTTCATGTATTTATTCGTTTCATGTCCACATCTTAATGAAATAGAAAGATGAAAAATAGGCCAGGTTTCAAATTTCCTCCTTAAGTTACATTTTCATAGAGATCGACCACTAGGTTGCAGGAGATGGGGAAAGTGGGATCCTTATCCCTTTATTCGAATACACGTCTTACTTGAAACACTTCTTGAAATCGAAACAATATATATGCAGTTTCTGGAGTCTGATTTTATAACTTTCTTCCCTTAGGTCATGACGTATAAATTCGGCAAATGATCAGCGAAGAAGTCTGCAAGAGATGATTTTTCATGGGCGAGAGACAATTATTTCTTTTAGCTTACTGTCTAACTTTGACGGAGCAGATTTCGCTGCATAGGCCAAAATTTCAGCCCTTCAATCAAGTAGATATTTGAATTTGGAAGACAGTATCGTGGCTACAGTGCGCTCACATCGCAAATAAGCTGACTGGAGTTGTATTCAATTTTATTGCAGTGTTTTACTCAAGATTTTACTTCTGCCTCTCACCATGGAAGACGCATGTTTAAGGGGAAGGAGACAGGAGGATAGGATATGTAAACGAAGAATGAGACTACTCAAGAATAGTGACGTGCTACCAATGGAGAGAGATGAACCATTAATGTGACACAGTGTCAAAAGAGACTTGAAGCAGAAAGGTTACAGAAGGGAATAAGAGCTGCTGATAAGCGTGACCGGGAAAATGTGGAAACGGCAACTCAGTGAAAAAAGGACTTAAGTATGAGAGCGCGACAAAGGATCAATTGAGAAATTGAAGAAGCAAGTCAAAGAAGAGAAGATTCCGCACCGGCCTATATTAAGCAAATATATCGATTATTGTGCAAATTTTTTCACGCACGGGTCCATTAGTAGTGGATCCTTATCCCTTCATCTGAATGCCCTTATTACTTGAAACTCTCCGTGAAATCAAAACAATATATTTGCAGCTTCAGGAGTCTGATTTTATAATTTTTATCTTAGGTCACGACGCACAAATTCGGCCGTCAGTCCATCCGTCTGTAAGAAGCATTCCCAAAACCATATCCAGGATGTGAACCCAGGAACGACATATTAATTAGTATACCGGTAGACCTGGGCCCAGGCCTTTATAAAGTTGGTGGCCTTTGTGGACTTGGTGGACTTTGTGGGCTTAATGGTTTTTAAACAATTGCGAACTTTTCGATTGGATGGTAAGATATGTTGAAATATATATTGATTTTGTTCATCGATGGTAGTGCTGTCTTGATGTTTAAGGACTGTACTGTAAGCAATATATAATTTTATAAATAAATGATAGGTATGTCCAATGTATCATTATTTTCCCAGCAACAATATAGGAACATTTATTGCGAAAGTAAAAGAACAATGCGTTGATGCAAAAATATGAACGTTCCTTACTGTCTGTTGTGTGAGAAGTACATTATTAAAAATTATTCCAGCTCTTTAAAAGATAACGGGGTTCTTAAGCTTAAATGTAGTAACAGTCCAGCATAAAACAACTCTACTCCTATTATAATATAATCGTGAGTATCTCCCCGCTATAAAACGACCGGACTGTGATTACTACCATAATAGCGATTAGACTCCTTGGGTATATGTAAGGTACTTGAGAGGAAGACTTCTTGGGCATCGAAAATCCGTGCAAGTACAAATAGTTACAAATCTTTAGTCACCGCATTTCAGGCTCTTTTACAGTAACCATACGACTACGTTAGGAAGTATATTATAAAAGAAGAAATGCAGATTGCATTACCATAGGTACGATAAGTTATTATGGAAATTATAATGAGAAGTGACACGTCCAATACAAATTGAGCCATTTGTGCCACGAACTGCTGATGTTCCAGTTAATGTTGGCAGGTTTAGTCCCTTCCGGTCCCGCCATTGAGCTCCTGGCAACGACTGCCAGCAGTAGCATTAGGATTAGCTCAGGAGCGCTGCTGCAGGCGTTGACAAACTGCCTCTGCTGGGAAGCTCCAGGGATCTGGCAGAGTAGTGATGCTGTACACGAGCAGCCTGAGGCACGGGACCCACGGATGTGTTAGTACAAAGATACCAGCTCGCACAGGGTGTCTTTTTTCTAAGATACCAGCCCGGAGAGAGTGTTTGTGCAAAAATACTAGCCCAGGAGGAGGTTTGTACAAATATGCCACCGACCGCAGAGGATGTTTGTACAATGAAAAAGCTTAGCTTTTACACTTGTGCTCACATAGATGTCAGATTAGGGGCCGAAAATAAAAATTAAAACTGCCTGGTACACGCGCCACTGCTTACCTGGCAAACTGTACAGATGGTGCGTTCACTAAAAACATGTAGCTTTAAAATGGAGTCCAGCAGGTTAGAGACACTGATTGCGAAATGCGCCGTAACCCTATAAGAAGTAACTAAAACCTAGGTGTCTTGTAAGAAAAC
The DNA here is from genome assembly GCA_001587735.2 of Parhyale hawaiensis. Classification (NCBI taxonomy): domain Eukaryota; kingdom Metazoa; phylum Arthropoda; class Malacostraca; order Amphipoda; family Hyalidae; genus Parhyale; species Parhyale hawaiensis. The sequence goes on along the minus strand of LQNS02278140.1, from coordinate 7,993,722 downwards.
CATTATTTTCAACGCCGTGTACAAAGTACGTTGATCCTTACTGGGTTAATTAAGACACTGGTCCCGATGGAACGGGAAGATTTGACACAGTGGCTGTATGACAAAAATAAGTAAATAAACTAGAAAGCCTCGTGGGCGTATGACCATCAGACGCGGTGGGAACAAATTCAGTGCCGTATTTTTTATGGCCAGCTTACTCTCGAGTTTTGGCATTTTTCACATCTAGGTCAACCCACCTGACTCCCTGCAGGAAAAAAATTATGAAAATTTCTGAACTTCTTCCCCATGTTTTTGGGTGGACAGATTAACAAATATACTTTAATCTTCAAAGAATAAACATAATCACCTCTCTTCGCTTCGCTGGCGGGTGATAACAACAACAAGAGGGTGGTAAGTGACCACCCTCTAATTTGGAGGACAACATGGAGAGACACACGACTGCGTGAATGAATACATCATTTGAATGGTGTGAAGCGCAATCATTACAGTATGCAATGACAAACGGCTGTAAATGAAAGTCCCAATTCCAGTATTATCAAAATCATCACCTCTCGATAGCGTTCATCTTATATAATAACAACAATAATGCATCATTTATTTCCTCATATAGATGCAGCACTCAACGAATTAGGGGCACATCCCACTTAGGTAAAGATTATTAAAGCCAGAAAACTCTATACACATAGTAAACACTTGACCAAAAACAATACAGCGCTGGAGAGGTTGCCCATCCAAAGCCCGTTTGGTATCTCGAGGTATGAGAGTTTTTGTACTGAAAGGCCATCATGAACGTGCGAAGCTCTGCTGATGGGGAACGACGGTACCGGTACTTACTTTTGATTTTATGCATTACAGAAAGAAAAGGACAAGAGAAGTTGCATATTTCTCCCTTCAGTGGTTGTACCCAGTTTTATTGCTTTTATAGTTCGAAGTTGAGCAAGAGTATGTTTTATAAACGGGGTTTCTGTGGCAAAGTAAAACACGTGCAGCTTGATAATTCGTCCTGCTGTTAGCGAGAAAAATGTCTAAGCTAGTTTGCTTCAGATTCAGTGCAACGTCCTTTTATGCTTCACATGATGGTTTTCCAACAACCCAAACCAGTACCTCTCGTAGCTTCCAAAGTGGTTTAAATCGAGCTGCAGGCTACTTCCGTTTAGCACAGGGATTCTTCACCTTTTTGGAGGCACTGAACCCCACAAGTTTCATACATAACTTCATCGAACCCTTTGTAGTGAAAAAAATAAAAATGAGCATTTTTTTCAGATTTAAATCACATGTATATAACCAAAGAGACTAGCTACCTACTGTATTAGTGCGCAAACTGGACCATGCATCATTTGAACACAAAATTCACTATGTTCAAAGAACAAAACCAACAAGCAGAGCGTAACATCACGAACAGTAGGAGCGGAGTGAACCAAGCCGCCGAACCCCTGACACTGACTTACCGCCCCTGGGGTTCGATCGAACCCATGTTAAGAACCACTGGACTAGAACACTGAGGTTGGGCGTCTGTGTGAGCTCCTCACTCCACTGCCTGCCGCGACGTGAGTAGTGGAGGCTCGAGCGACTCAGCGGCTGCCATCAAATAAGCCGTGCCTCCTCATCGCTCATGAGCCTCTGCCGATTCACAAATTGACACAAGACGAGATACGAAATTCAATTAATACAAACCTCCTCCACGGGCTGCCGCTAGTATAAAGCCACACGATATGGAGTCGCAGAAGACGGTGAGGTTGGAAGCGAGACAAGGCCAGGCTGTGCTTCGTCACTCCCGTCCAATCACAGGCCTGGGAGGGAATAAGGTCAGCGACCTCAGCAGCTCACATCCAGGGTGACCCTCCATATTTCTGTCCTTTCCTCGCACTCATGCTACGGCTGATATAAAAATACACTTTTATGCTATTTATATGGGTTCCTTAAGCATCCAAGGGCAATGTAGTCCATGCATATAACATTAAATTTCATTCAAGCTGGCGCAAACTGGATCTAAACTTTTTTCTTTACTGGAGCTTCACAATATTGTAGCTACGTTATAATTAGTTGCTTTTCACCTTGTGACTGTATGTGGGTCTTTATGTTAGAGCATCTATAAAAGCAATAGTCTACTGAATGTATAAGGTATGAGAATAGTCTTTAAAGCGAGGACCGTTTTCAAATTCCAGCGTGGCGGCGATGCGGTAGGCATTCCACGCGTGCTCGAGGTTTACTTACATCTGTTGGCAAGCCACAGGCGCCGTTGCAGAAACAATCGACAGTTTTAATGTTTGTCTTTAGCATTTAAAACCACTCCGCCATTTGAGATCAAGTCGTTTATGAAATTCGATTGATTATTTGTTTGTTTTCTTAGAGCTAAAAGCTTGAAAGCGGATGAAATTCGTCGTCAGATTAGTGAAGCTTACCGGCAAAACATTACGTCCGGTGGAATGATACGGAGATGGGTTACAGCATTTGAGGATGGCCGCATTAATGTTCATGACGAAGAACATCGGGCGGCCGACTTCACTGCAGAGAGGATAAAAAACTGGTTATGAGATACAAAAAATGTCTTAATATTGGCGGATATTCTGTAGAAAAAATATACTTAGGTATAGGGCATCACATACAAATAAAATCGGCGATGAGATTATGCAATGTTTATTTCTTGTCTCAAAGAGGGTACTTCTTTAAAAACTACGGTCGCACAATATGCACACTCATTTTGTAGACGAATCTCTTTCAGCATTAAAGATTAACTGATGAGGCAGCTACGCACACAAAATAAACAAAATTTTGTATTTTTTCACATGCTGCATTTAAAGTTTTTAATTTAGAGGTAACGTGTGCTAAAGTGTTTTTGCAACCCACTGTGCACAGCGTCGCCGCCTGGTAGACACAAACGATTGGTGCGCAGCATCAAGCACGATGGTGAATCTATGTTGACTATTGAGCGACATCATATCAGGGACATTGTTGTTCGCGTCTTTGTATACTTGTTCACGATGAACTCTGCACCGTTCAATTTTGTTGTATCAGCACATTCTCTGCATGATGGACGGTCTACCATTGGCGGATTCGAGTGGCAAACCTATGTAAGCAATAGCAGCTTCGTGTTCTGCCATTAATATATTACGTATCTAGTAGCTTGCGTGGGTGACTTTAAGGAATATCGACGCGTAGAGAATAAATAAGAAGCTTGAAGGGAAACTCAACTCTACATGCGGTTCTCAGATACGCTCGCTTGCATTGCATCGGCATTAACTATGATACAGCTTTTAATTAAAACGTCATTTAAAAAGGCTCGTTCATTTTTATGGCGTAGTTTTGCGGTCTGCTTTCAAGCACAAGCAAATTCTGGATATATTTTTGTATCGCTGTGTTTTCTGTCACTTATTACAAGTATGGCTTTGGTAATAACGCATACTGTCTAACGTAACATTATTCCAGAGTTAACCGAATGGAATTTCATGCTGGTTTCGTATACCATCGCGTCTATATGTGTTGTCAAATTTTGCAGTAACTGGAAACAGTATCTTTTCAACTACTGTATTTCTCAAATTCAGTTTGCAGATGATTTGAGTCCTGGAAAAGCAAGACAAAAATCCACTGCGTATCAACACGCGAAGATGGTCTATCAAATGTTGCGTCGCTATACAAGGGACGGAATCGTTTTGCGTTTCTGCGCCCGCATAAGGGCCCGGCAGGAGGGGGGCTTCTACTCCCTGTTTCTGACTTCAGCATTGTATAGTAGTGACGTCATAACTGCAATTTTGGCTTCAAGTTTATTTTGAACTGTGAATTGCACCCAGGCAATGTTAACTCATTCTCTCATTCTGTTGCATAAATAATTCGTAAGAGAAAGGGTTAATTCAAGCGTATTAGAAGATGCGCTGTTACTACTACCGATACTATTACCACCTTAACATACATTTACTGCTACTCTTGATATTACTACTACTGCTTCTACTGCTGGTACAACTGTTACCGTTTCTATTGCTGGTACTAATGACACTACTACATATACTGTTATTACCGGTATACTACAACCGTTACGATTCTAAGCCGGATAATGTGCATGAAATCAATTCAAGGTTCTTACTGTGTCGCGTTGCCAAGCATCGATGTAGTATAGTTCGAAGCGCGCCGGAGCCTAGGCTTCGTCTTCTCCCTGGCTAGGAGCCTATTGGTCCGTCTCTCACTAATAGCTAATCTGCTCTTCACCTGAAGACTCCTTCACACGGCAAAGAATCGCCATAACCACAATGCTTCACGGCGCCGTGCCACCAACAGTGCGAGCTCCGTCGTCAGTGTTCCACGACATGAAAGCTCCTCTACCTCTTATTAAAATATTAATCACTTGTTCTCGCATCTTAAATATTAATGAGCCGTAATTGAGCCGCGTCCCACATTTGGAG
>LQNS02278140.1:7959375-7987100 GCA_001587735.2 Parhyale hawaiensis | reverse complement strand
AGAGCAGTTCTCTGGGCAATTTTGTTCGCGGATACTATCGAGCCAAGGCGCTTGTTCTTCCCATTTCCTCCCTTTTGAAGAGGCGCAGTGTTGCGCTATTCCACCGAGACCCTGCAAATCTTTTCTCTGCCTGGAGCCGTGGTGTCTTTTTTCCCACCGCCGCAATATTCCTCTGAGAATTGCGACTGCTTTTCTTTTTCTCTCTCTCCACACGGCCGCGGCACTACACGAAGTATTGGACCTGTTCTTTTCCACACCGGCCGGTAGTGCGGCTCCCCTGGCTTCGTTACCTGGAATCAGGTCCCGGAAGGAACAAGTTCCGGGTCCGGTGTCCGGGATGAGTAACGCGGCCCTATTGATCGCCCCAGCCAGGTGACGTGCCCCTCCTTCTGCTCCTTTGGAGCAGAGAGGGCCCTCTAATTGCGCTTCGGCTATTGAAGAACTGTTGTGCTTTGATGTTAAGGTGATGGTAAAAGACGTCCAGTTCTTTTCATCTTCAGTGCTTTCCTCAAAAAGGACCCCGTCTTATATGCACACAGCGAACCTGTTACGTTCCTTCTTGCTTTTCAAAGAATAGCCATGCATATTCAGACATTATTCTTGTGAAGTTGGTTATAAGCTTGATGGTTGGGAGTGGATTAACGGACAAAGAACGGACCATTCATGCTCTGCGGCTAGTCAGTTTAGGTCTCCACCAAAATGTCAAAGATGAAAGTAAACAGTTAGTGGAAGTTAAATGCTTTTGAGTAAAATATTAACCCTCATGTCAGTTTGCTTAGCAAGTGTCACTAGTAAAGCTTTGATGCCTCTTCTAATTGGGAGCCAGTTACAAGTCAGCAAGCTGAACACTTTTCTGTTGTTTAAACAGACACAAGAACGCATTCAGACGCTGTGTTAAATGAACTTAAGGCAAACTCCTATCGTATGAACCGGCCGTTACGAAATAGCACAGTATATTTTGTAGGGCGATGGAGCGTGAGCAGGTCTATTAGGATTGTTACGGTCAGCATTTCCTACAACTTCTATTGAAGGCACTAACCGAGGGAGCCATTATAGCCGCCGTATCGGTCCTAGCAATCCTTCTTTCCTTCGCACCGCCAGAGTTTCCGAGTTCTGTCACCTTGCAGATTTTTCTTCACCTGCCAATGCAGTATAGACGACCAGCGAGTTTCTTGTGGTGATCACCGAGATGACTACAGGAAGTAATGCATTATTACTCAAGTATGCATCGATTGGAAGAGAATGAGGTCACCCATCATTGTGTCGCAGGACAGGGCTGTCTGCGTGATGGATCATCTCGGCTGTGTCTAGCGTGACTCACACGACTCGTGAGGAAGGATTAGAAGGTCCCTCAATCTAATCTCAATAGTCCCTCTTTTTTCGCTTTCCCTTTCTTGTTTGATCTTTTGTCACGAAGCAATGCACGCTGCTGAGTCTTTGCCCCAACAAGAAGTTGCGTGGGCTGGCTGGTATCGCTTCATAAAAATATTTATAACGTATCAGCTGGACTTTCTTTACTTTAAGAGCGTCATCGTAATTACATAAGATTGAGGTTACGCTTTGGCCTTCTGCCTAAGTGTGCCTGCTGGTTAAGAAACAGGATAGCATATTTCCTCTCTCTCTTTATACTATTACTTCAATGAATTACTATTCTAGCTTTTGAAGGTCTATTTTTCGGCATGATACGAAAATTCATCTTTAATCGCCTGTTTTCTCGTTCTTATGCCTCTTAACCATCAGTCAGTTTTTATATAGCCCCTTCCAAAAGCTGACCTCTAGTTTCCTTAATTAATGACTCACCCCTAATGATTAAGTCTCTTCGCACCAGCTATATTTAGATATTAGGAATCATGGGATGCCGCGCTTTTGAGGTTGTGAACACCTCCTCCGCTACGCTTCTATAATTAACCGCTGTAAACTAGAAGGTTAGGCATTTTTCCGTAAAGTGTTCCTGAGTTCAATTTTTGGTAGAGTGCTAAGTCGTGGACGAATATATCTTTCTTATGATCATACTTGCCTCTTGAACTAGGTCATCAACACGTACGTCATACAAAATTTTCAAATACTCGACAGAGTTTTTATTTTTCGCCTCGCCTTGGTGAAATGTCTCAACATCACTCAAGATTGATCGTGTAAATCCTGCTACAAAACGAGAGCAGTGGCTACGATCATTTTAGGACCAGTGAGATACTCGTTAGATATCCTCTGCGTACCTCAACTTAGCCAAGGTACAATAGTCCTTAAATAGTCCTAAGAATCTGACTAGAGCTACGTCCATCGCGACTTGAATCGCTTGTCAAATCTCTTCGCTTAGATTCCCTATTTTAATTAAATTATATTAAAATTCATTATCTAAAATGGACACATATGATGAAAATTTGGATGAAAATAAAATTTTGGAGCAATTGAATTCATATCTTAGTTAAGTAATAGACATTTTACATTAGTCTCAAATCTATAGGTGTGTCTCTGGTGTTCTATAATGTCTGTGCTGTATAGGAAGCGGGCCAGCCTGCAGAGTACGAAGTGGTGAAGGAACGTTGTCAATTTCTTCTTTATTTACCTCTGAATGAGTTGCTAGCAAGCTGTGCCGCACGTGGCTCGGGACTGTGTGGCGCAGGGCTGCACCTGTGCTGTGCTGTCCTGCGTGTCAATATGAGCGCTTAGGTTGAAACCAGTGAGATGCAGCTTTCTGCCCTGCTCTGTGCTGTGTCGCCTGCGTCTCAATATGCGCCCAGTCTAAAACTTCGGCACGGCTTAAGACTGTTCCGGCGCCGGGTGAGATACCGCCGGTATTCCATGAACAATGACAAAACGTTCAACTCTACATCTGTTGAAATTCTTGTAAAACGCTGTAAGTGCAAATACATATTTACCAACTTCAACAACATTCTGCTGCATTTCAGAAAAGAGGGGTGAGCTTCATTTCGTTGAGAATTTTGTAATTAAACAGTTCTATATGGTCTCAAGCAGATGTAGACACTTCTGTAGTATCGAAATATTCCTAAACCATACTGTCCTTCTTAATTCACTAAAAATCGAATTCAAAGTAAGTACAATACGTACATTGGTGTTTTTTTTTAAGTCTATGCAGTTTCTGTATGATTCTTCATTTGATTGACATCGAAATATTCGCTTTAAGTGATTGTTTTAACACGCACAACGTCGTTCCGTTGCTTTTTCAGAGCTATAGCAATTATAAAGAAACATTTTTTAAGCATTATTCTTGAAGCGACACGATTGAAATATCTAAATCTTCGAGACATTTTCTTTTCACTAGTCGTTTTCTTCAACTTCCCCACACATGGCTGCCAATTTTGTTTTACTCTTTCTCTTCTTTCCTACGTCATCTTCCCAGTACCTTCGCCAGTGGTTCAGTGGTTAGAAGTGTTGCCTCGCTCGATGTCACGAAGCCGGGCGTTCTACGTATTCTTCAGTCAGAGAGGGAAATAAGACTTGGTGCTTGACAACACAGTGCCAGCATTTAAGTAAATGATAGTCTATACTGGAGTGCAGGACGGTCGGGGTGCGTACGTACTTCTCACATATGCATTCTGTCTATGACGTCATAGTTCAGACAAAATCTGTGGTCGACGTCAGCCGTACACTCTTCTGGGCTCTAGAGGAAATTCCTACAGCAGCAACCAGCGCTAATAAATCAATTAATGTTTGTAATGAAGCTTTTTCAGTTTACAATTATCGCTGTTTTCAGGTCGGCGCATGGCAGTGATCAGCGTCACAGGAAGCACAAAGTCCATCAGGGGCCACAATAGGTTGCAATAGTAGACACGGTTGGAGTAACGGAGCTGCGACTGGTGGAACAGAAAATATTTTGGTGCTTTACTTAGTTGTAGTTAACGGGTCGCTCAATAAGTGGATGTGGCAACTCTAAAACAAATTTTTTCCAACGTTAAATGGCTTGTTTGTACTTAATGTGAGGTAGGCCTGGCTCTAAAACGCCTCTCATATTAAATAAGGTAGTGGCTAGAGAAGCTTGAAGGCATTTTATTTTTTCTATTACATATCAAAGTTTCCCGAGTTAAAGAAATCTACCGTGTTTATTAGCGGTTTCTAGTTAACATTGCAGCTATTTAGGGTAGTGCTTAGATAAAATTGAAAGTATACCGAATTTTATCCGCTATATTCTGGAACTTCCCGAGCCTAACAAATCCACTTTTCTTGTTACTGCTTTCTAGTTAACATTAGTACATTTAACGCTTCAGCGCACACTGAGATCATTCGCTCTCGTTTCAACGTAGTAGTGCTTGCTATTCGTACGGCTACAGATGCTGATTACCTAACTTTCGCAGCAAAGGGTCTCCACTCTCCAGCCCCCAGTCGGATTTTCTAAGGCGATTATCTATCATCATCCGATGCTCGTCACGATGTACTCACAAACATTAAGTAAATGCTTATGATTTGCTGATACTACCTGCATGGCTGCCATCAGTCAAAGAACTATGCATGGTCCACGCTAGCATCATTGAAATACGTGGAGCATGCAAGCTTTTGAATGAAATACAAAGACAGTTTGCAGAAACAGCGAAGTTTCTATTGGAGATGAATGCTGCTGTTACATTCAATTATTCGTGTTTTATGGAATTTCGTATACGGAAAGAAATGTTCATATTATCAGAAATTTTAAAATGGACGTTCTTTCACTTTATGAAGCTTTCTAAATCTATTGTAACATAATAATTTCAATATAAAACAACTAAAATTTTATTTATTGCAACAGTAGGTGAACTTGTTCACGAAATTTTTTTCATCTATGGAGCAGCGTGCAGTAAGTTTCTGAAGTACGCGCCGTTGACTTTTCTCCTATTCTGATTACCATCACTTCCCTCTGAAAGCATTTCTCGGGAGACGCCCTCGCCTTCAGGGTAAAATTTCCTATAACTGCTTCAGTTGCGCCGCTTCTAAATGAGCAAAACTGCAGCCACAATTTTAGGGAGACTTTTCTTCTCCCCGCCGAATTATGTACACCCCATCGCTTGAAAACTGCGGTCGTTGCTCACAGGAAATGAGTAGCAATCTTTTGAGCAGCAATTCTTGGAAGAGGTGTCTGCAAAGAAGACTCTACGGGAGCTTCTTTTTGCCCATTAGCTCTAGCCAGAACATTTGTCGCCCTGCTGGACTTTCCCCTTATTGTGCAGTCAACTTTATTATTGTTTACTGAATAATCAAATCACCTTTATTTGTCTCCGTGTTAGGCATTTCTGCTCATGCCATAGTCATTAATAAAGTATTAAGAGCATAGCGGGAATATTTGTTGTATTGCTGGGCTTGTCCGCTTTTATAATTAGTATTATTTAAGGATTAACCCGATACTGAGTACTTAAATGTTCATTTTTTTTTGTCGCGATGCTGGATATATCTGCTTCTGGCATTAGTTAGGCATTGACAGAATGGCTAATATGTTGTTACTTTGCTAGGTATTTGAACTTAAATAATTACTATTATTTAACGAACTGAACTATAAGATTATATATGTCGCTGTGCTAAATATTTACCTCCGCCAAGGAGATTATGTTTTTATCTAGTTTGTATGTTTGCTCGCAACCACGATAAGTAAAAAAGTTGTGCACGGATTTGCGCAAAACTTACAGGGATAGTTAGGCATGTTGGGAAGAACAGATGATTAACTTTTGGCGAAGATTCGTTCAACAGTTTGTTGGTTTGTTTGCCTCATTTTTCTTGGTATCGTTACAAAGAAAGTTATGAACGGATTTTCATGAAATTTCCAAGAATTGTTAGGAAGGTAAATCACGAACAGCAACTGACTAAATGTTTTTACTGAACTGTTTGTCCGTTTGATTCTTTGTCTTTATGTTCGACTTTATGTTTGTCACCTACGTAACTCAGAAATTTAGGAACGGTTCCTTGTGAAATCTGCCGAACTTGTTAGAAGTGTTAAAAGACTTGCAGTAAATGACCAAATTTTGGTGATTATCGGTTCGTCCGTTTGTGTGTCTGTCTAATGTTCGTCAGACGTTTGTCAGCAACACAACTTTAAAAGTTATGGACAGATCTTCATGAATTTGAAAAAAAAATGCTAGAAATATTAAAAGACATAAATGGTCAAATTTTGGTGTTATTTCGGTAGTCAGTTCGTGTGTTTGACTAGTATTTGTCCTAGTGTCAAAAGTTACCGGCGGATCTGCATGCAAAATAACTGAAACTGTTATTAGTGCCATGAGGCACAAACTACCAAATCTTGGTGATGATAATAAGGAAATACTAGATTCAGGATCAATTTGAATTTTTCGTTAACAATGCCTTGCTGGGCGAAGGTATGCGCTCTCAGAGCTCACTTGTTTTATTTTTGCCCCTACCAATTTAAGCATGAGGTGACTACACAAATCTTTTTGTTTTTGTCGTCATTCTTTATGTTTTCACTTGCGTTATACTAACATAATTTCAACCTAAACTGAATCGCCAGAAAAATTTTCGCCGAGCCGCTCATATCGAATTTGCGTCATCACTGCAAAATGTCAACTAAGTAACCTAACCACATTTCAACTCTTGCCAAGGTGACAGACAGCAATACCTAAATATGTTATTGACTTATACCTTGCACACGCCATAGCTTTTCCTCTTTTTTTTACGAATCGTTTTGTTTTTGTGTTGCACGGTCGTTTCTCATATAACAGGGGCAAGTAAATCAATACATATGACATGTATTATGTCATATCCATGCAATATCGACATTATCCCTGCCCAATGTGCCTGAGCATTGGCGATCACGGAATTATAACTGCCCAGCTAGTCGTATCACTGTAAAATATATTCCTGTAAGCTTGCAGAAAAAGTGAAGCGTGAAGATTTAATAAAAATAATAAAACGGTGACTGCAAAATACGAATAAGCCCGGAAAAGTTTATAGCTCATCCGGAAATTTTCAGTAGAACTCATCAGTTATTTTAGGGTGAATTCCTAAATTTTTAAAGAGAATTGTCTTTAATTTTACAGATTACTGCAAAAAATGTCCCAATCTAATAAACGGGGAAAGTGATTGCAGCAAAACGGAAAAAACCTAAAATTAATAAGTTTTGAACAGTGAAAAAGAAACAAAGTTAGTGAGATGTTGTCACTTTCAATTTCTAATGCACTGTCATACAGTCCCTCGTGTGACTGACGGTAAGGTTGCATGAGCAAGTGCACATGAAGGCCTCTAAATTGAATTGACCGCATGCAAGGAAGACACTGCACTGCTGTCATGTTCTGTTGCCACGCTCGCTAAATGGCATAACGAGACACCACAGCGACATTTTCCCTCACGAAAAGTTAATATTGGGCCGCTGAGAGGACCGCCGCAGTCACAATCCCAAGTTTACCGCACCTCTGCTACACCAGTGTTGATGTCGGTAACGGCTCATGTACACAAAGTACCGGAATACCTGAATTTATTTCCTTTTGAGACATGGTAAACGTTTTTCGGTTACGGCAGCCCAGTGTAAGCAATTCCTAAGTGCCTGCAGGTGTCTTCCTCACTCAGGGACAACACGAGTTCCTGGAACTGCTGCATCGAGAACTGTGAATTGATAATATGGGAGCAACATATAAAAGTCACAGGGGTTTTCATGGAAAGCACTAAACACCTTGTAAGGGTGAGTAAGTGCTACGACTTGTCGATGCCTCCTACTTACACTATGTTGAAAATGCAATGGTGAGTCAAAACTTCTTAATAGGTACCATTATTCAATAAGAATAATATTTATATTATATTTAATCACACCCTCCATCCATTTCAATGAATTCTGGAGGCAGTATTTCTATCTCTGGAACGCTTCTCTGAAGAAATCCATTCTTTCATTAGCACACTAACTTGAAACAGAAGTTTTTATACAGCCAATGGTGTCAAATCATGTCTCTACAAGTGTTCTTCCAGCTTTGGGAGAAACAATCTGAAAGAGCAAAATTAGGACTATTGGGTAGGTTTTGTAATATTTCCCTACGAAATTCTACCAGAACAGCAATAGATACCCTGTATGAATGAAGAATTCTGCTGTGTGCAAACTCCGTTTTCGTGTTTTTCACCAATGACGTACTCAGCCTCTTTAAATATTTTCATATAGTGGAATCTAGTTGTAGTGTAGTTCTTTGATTCTCCAAGATCTCTGGCTGAATTAACCCAAATGAAAGCGAGAAAAGGGTAGCCATCACCTCCTGCGCTAACCGCCCTGCCTTCAATTTGAGTGGTCCGGAACAATCCCCTGGATAGCCACAGTTTCCACTGACTCTTTCTCCGGACCGTGCTGATCAATCCAACTCTCGTCTCCGGTGACAAAAAATCGCCATCACCCTGCGTTTCAACCAAGAGACCAATTGGAGAGACCCATCGCCCCGCTCAGTCTGTTGGTCAGCACGCAACGATTTGGACACCTAGCCAGCAGAGAGTATACTGGGTGCAAGATATTGAAGCATTACGTAGAGAGACAATCCATGTAAAATTACAACCTGCTTTGCTACCATTTCAAATTGATATCCGACAGTCTCTTTCCACTACATATTTGGTGACTCTAAATCACTTTATCTTCGTGGATAAGACTGACGCCCTCTTCTTTGTGGGCCATCTTTGAGATCCTCTCTTTCATCTTTAAATAGCTTTCTCCATCTACGCGCTGTAATTTCATGTGGGGTAGCATCATCGAAAACTTTCTGCACAGCATTTACATGCTGAGGTGGCTTTTACTCACGTCTTGGAGAGAACTTAATGTTTGTTATGATTGAAAATTGGTTTTTCACATAATCCTGAATGTATTCTTCAGGCAAGTGCTTCTTTGCGGAATAGTAGTTACCGTACAAACGCATGAACTGGTGGGATAAGATACTGGTAATTGCATGTTGTTTCGAATAAGCACGAACCCAAACCCATTGTCGAGTTAACTGGTTAATAGCAAAACCTTTTGATTCGCCCTCGTATACGAAGACATGTAAGTATACAGAGGCAGATGCTTAGGAGAAAACATGCTACTTCGGTAGTGAATTTGGGTCCTTCAGCCCTTTCACTACAAAACCTCTGTTTTGCTAGAGTGTAGGTATATATTTTCATCTGTTCACATATCAAGACAATGCGGTCAGAAAAAGAAGCGACTTAGTGATTTGTAAAATAAAAACAATTATTATGGTGAGATACCGGCATTCAGTAGCGATTGAGCTAACCTGACCTCACAAGATGTGGGCTGTACTGCATTCATATTGAACAACTATGTGGTGCAAAAATTATCACAAGCCCCAAAGTTAAATGACTTTTACTAGCCAGAACTTGTGGAAATTCCACAGATTAGAGGTTCGGTTATTCACAGGTGCCCGGATATGCTGCCTCAGCTACGCAGCTAGAAAACATGCACCAGGTCAGACAGCCGAGTTAAATTGAGGATCAGCGGGGAGTAGCCGCCGCTGAAATCCGACAACTGTTTTTACCAAAAATGTATCAATGATACCCTATACTTTCCATATCTAATACTGACAGCATAGCGGGCTGACGAACGAAAGGTTGTATGTATGGACTGACGGGACAACGAGCGTAATAAAATCATAGATGTATCATGTATCGTGCGATTGGTTAACAATAATAGGTACGTCGATCGAGAAATACTTGACAAATTATTACATTAAGACAAGCTGAGGTACTGCTACAGTCGGTCACCTTTACCCTTCTCTTAATTAATACAAGGATCCACAGAGCAGGAAATGCGCTGCATTAGAACGCCATAAGCCCAATGTAGTGCACTCGCGGTTCAATTAGGACCACAGCTCACGAACGTGTCCTACATATTTAACCAGCAAAAGCCTTTGTTAAATACGTCTCTCACTGCTGGCCATTTTCACCGCAGTGTTATACTTATGCCGACCGCATCCAAAAAAGGCTGCACTAAATGACAATACTAAGTGGCAAAAAACGTACACCCTACTTATTGTCGTCGCCCCAGTGTTCTCAGCGAGCTCCATATTCTGCGAAGCCGCAGGAAATTACACCAGCGTAAACGCTAATGTGCTCCACTTGCGGCGGAGCTTTCGTAAAAGAAGATTTATGGTCTCGAGATGATGCATGCCCCGCCCTGAAATTTGCTTTTAGCTTGCAAAAGTGGCAGAGCTGTCGAGAAAGTGTGTCACGTCCCAAGGTCTAACTTACGGATGACAGAGTGAAGGTAATGGTTATCCGTTATCGCCCAAACGACCCTTTGGTTACGTTTTAAATCGCACTCTTGCTGTAAAAAAAATAATGTTTAATGAGGATGACAAAGGTTTGCACTTTACAGATCGATTATAAAAATATTGCAGGATTTGTTCTATTTAAAAAGACCGAACAGGTTTTTTGGATGTACCGTAACGTGAAACACCTAAATCGCAGAACCAAAACTGGGTTTCTTGCATGAGTAACACAGTTTGGAACGCACAGAAAAGTTGGCAATTGGCCATATTGAGTTGTTCTTACGCTTGCAGCACAGATCTCGCAAACTCATGACGGCACATCATTCATTTCTCTAATGAAACATCAAGCCTACAGGAATGAGGCATAACTTATGTAACAAGACCGTACCTCGTCAGCAAAAACAGTAAAAAGCTTCTTTGAGAAATTATTGCCGCCATTTTCGAGGGCTGAATACTGTAATAACTCTGTAAATAATTCAGATGACGCCATGAAGATGTACATCGTTAAGAATTATTTGGTACCACAGATAACTCCAGGACTTTATGAATTACTGCTGTAAGCAATTTAAAACATCTGAGTTTGGAAGATCAATCAACTGACAAATGAGCTGTGCGTTTCCTTGTAAAGTAAGGACTGTAACATTCATTTTAAGCCCAAGATTTCGCTAATTCAAGTCATACACGGACAATCGTCATGAAAAGTGTCGGACTACATAAAATTATTTTCACATTGAAAATTGAAAAAAAATAGCTGGAACTTGTGAAATTTCTACAGAACAAAAGAATTGTTCCTCAATTATGATGCCCTCAGACGCGTATCATGCATACGAAGGGGGAAAATGTTAATGTTCCAAGTCAGGCAGTGAATCTCCTAAATATGTGACCCGCGAGCAGCCGTAGCAGCTTAAATTCGAACTTGACTCCCTCTCTTATTGATCCCTTTCCAGGTTGTATCAAGAGGGACGTCAAGGACGCACTGATGTTCCCCCATCTACTACTGATGAAAGCGTGTAGGTCGCACTTTCAACTAACTAGGTAACTAACTAACTAACAGATAGACAAGCAGAAATATTCTTATACAAGTGGACTCGTGCTAGAAAAATTCATGCAATAATGGATATTTTTTTTATAAATATAGGCCGTTGCGGGATCTTCTCTACTCTGACTTGCTTCAGTTTCTTCACTGATCCTATGTCGTGCTTTCAACCTAAGGGCTTTTTTTCTCTGACTTGCCGTTTCCTCATTTTCCCGCTCACGCGTATCAGCAGCTCTCATTTACTTCTGTAACCTTTCTGTATCGCATAGACGATTCATCTCTCTCCATGCATTCGTAGAGCGTCTTCGATCTTGACACTGATCTGCTTCACTGAAATTCTAAAATTTGAGCTATGAAACAAAATTTGCACCTTCAGAGAATGACAGTGTATGGGATGATATGCGTGGGTTAAGAGCTGAAGGATCTTAAGGAGCATATGGTAATGGACAGAAATACATGGAGTAGCAAGATTTGCTTCAACGACCCCCCTTTGAACTGGAATAATACTGCTGTAGAAGAAGTGAAAGATAGTAAGCTAGAAGAAAGAGTTGTCTACTGCCCGTGAAACATCACCCCCTCCAGAGCGCTTCGTTGACCATCTGCCGAATTTATTCGTCTTGACCTGAGAGAAAAAAGTTATAAAATCAACCTCCAGAAGCTACATACATAGTGTTCCCATTTTCAAGAAGTGTTTCAAGTAAGAAGTCTCTTCAGACAAAGGGATGAGGATCAATTGTCGCCATCTTCTGTAGCCTGGTCATCGATTTACAAAATCTGTAACCTGGGTTATTTTTGCCCGTTTCCTTCAAAGCGGACACGAAATAAATAAATTAATAATAAATAAATACACGAAGCATTTTATTGTACCTGTAAGGATAATAAGACGCTTCGTGTCAAGCTGCACCCGTGGAAATTCCACGGTTATTGAATATTTCACTTACCTTATTTAACGTGGGATAGCCCTCATATCTTGACCCGCCCTGTCTGAACTATCGTCCGCCGCTGTACCCAGTCTATTTATCGCTAAGCAGCCCGTCTACCTTACATCTCGTCTAACCTTTCCTAGTATTTCGATTTCACCACTGAATCACACATTAGTTCTGTCAGTTATGAATTCACACTTGTGTCTTGATAAAGACAAAGAAACGCGACAGTACATCTTGCAATGTTCTCTTGTGCATAGCCTATGCACTCCTTTTCTAAGCTCTATTTTCTACAGTGAACATATCATTTAGCCCGCTATAATGTTGCACGTCTCAATTTATTTGTCAGAGTATTCGATTTTTTTCTCGCTATTTTGGAAGCTGTGGATACTGATCAGCAGCCCATCACTTTTCTGCTTTGTTTGATGCGATAGCTGTGCACAATAAAAGAAAACAGGCTCGATAAATTACGTCACTCACACCAGAGTAATTTTCTGTTCTCAAGCTGTCATTTCATTTGCTCAGCTATCGCACTGTAGTGACAGATATTTTCTCAGCAGCACATTCGGGTGAAAAAAGACTCCAGAGCCCAACACTACCCGCTTTGTTTTCCCGCAGGAGCGTATCATGGCTACGCATGTGGCTCTGCTAGCAATATCATCCCCTGTCAGCAAAGCGACTATAATAAAAAAAAAAAATATGCAGCAGTAGATTTGATACGGTTGAAATGATTCACATATGAAGTCAAATCTCTAATTTTCGTCTATCTATTTTGAAGAGAGTGACACAAAAGCTAGGTAGGTACTAGTGTTTAATATATAGATTTCGTGTCCGCTTTAAGTGAAATAGGCGAAAAATAAGCCAGGTTGCAGATTTTGTAAATCGATGACCAGGTTGCAGAAGATGGCGAAGGCTGATCCTTATCCCTTTATCTGAAGACACTTCTTGCTTGAAATACTTCTTGAAATCGGAACACTATGTATGTAGCTTCTGGAGTCCGGCTTTATAACTTTTTTCTCTCACGTCAAGACGTAGCTATAAATTCGGCAGATGGTCAACGAAGCGCTCTTTAGGGGATGCTTTTTCACGGGCAGTAGACAATCATTTCTTCTAGCTTACTGTTTTTCTTCTTTGACAAAGCAGTTTTCTCTTCATAAGCCACAATTTCAGCACTTCAAATGCAGCAGATATTTGGGTTGGAAAGACAGTATCAACGGTTTCATTGCTACGGAGCGCAAACATTGTATATAATCTAACTTGACTGGCGTTGCATTCAAGTTTATTCGAGTATTTTACTCAAGATTTTACCTCTGCCTATCGATATAGAACACCTAAGGATGTGAGCACGACAGAGGATCAAGGAAGAAAATAAAAAAGTAAGTCAGAGAAGATTCCGCAGTGGCCTATAGGTAGTAGGCAAACATATCGATTATTGCGGAAATTTTTTCACGCACGGATCCACCCGTATTCAACATAAAGATGGAACAAAAATTTCCCTGCCAAGATTATGTCAAAGTAAAAAGTCAAACGAAGCTGAAAAGCATTCTTCGAATAACTGGGTAGCCGCCTCAACTGCTTCTTACAAACCAACACTAAACTTGATAATATATCCTTTCGTGAGATTTTTTTTTTGCTTCCCCTTTTTAAGTGAATTATTGTTATTAGTTATACGTTATTATTATCATCATTATTATAATTCTGTGCCAGATTTTTCTCTGCGTCGCCATGCAAAGAATATGGCGACCATCGTCATATCGGATATACTATACAATGGCACGATCAGCATTATGAGTGGATGTTCAACTCTATCGTCGTCACGAGACACCTTGAAAATCGGTCGCATAAACGACGTGCAGATGAGCTGAACGTCCGTTCATATGTTGAATGTGCGATGACATAGTGTGGTTCCGGCATTACAGACCTCTATACTGATGGTTTCTCGCCAGAATTTTATTACGACTGTCGACTTAATTTTGCCTGCTCAAAGTACTCGCAGAGAAATTTCAACTCATGTAAACAAATATGTGTGTGTTCGAGGATACTTCGTTCATCTTGCTAAATATGCTAAATACGGCAATCATAGATAATTTTCTACTTATAGAAAATAAATAACGCCAACAGAAACGCTTTGATTAAAAGTTTTAGTTATTTGTGTTATCTTCGCTACGAACCATTAGGTTTTTTGCCCCCACAATCATATATATCTTGTTGCATTATTATGTTACATCAGTTATTCTGAGTTTTCTGTGTGTAAAAATAAAGCATCATATTTCTCACATTACACAAACACATACTGGAACATTCTGGATTAAAGAAAGAAGATGGACTACTCAAGCCTGCAGGGAACAGAAATGGCTTCTGCCACCGAGTGCACCTTAACAATAAAAAAAAGACATATATTTCTGCTCAGGAAGGCAATGCTTCTTAATGATCTTTAAAAGCATCTGTAACACATTCATTAGTGTTGTAACTCAAACATTCAATTTCTATTACCTACTTTGATTTTAATGGTTAAAATATTTACGTAAGTTCTTACTCTGGCCTGGAACTTTCGTAAAGTAAGGGCACTTGTCGACAAACGGAATACTTGTGCAGAGTTAATAATACATTGGATATCTCAATGATTATCTTTTTAAAATTGGTTCACGTGTCGTCTCATATACTTTATCAAACATGTATCATCCCTAATGTAATATTGAAAAAACTCACTTTACTTGATAAATTGATCTCCAAACAGCATTAATGAACATCTCGCCGATAGCATCAAAACCGTATCATCTCAAACTAGAGCACTCTGAGAGTGCTTACCTCCGCCAAGCAAGGCAACGGCAACAAAAACTTCAAATTGGTTCTGAAACCATGATTTTCCTTGTATCAATACCAAAATTTAATCATTCATGCCTTTTAACAGTACTAACAGTTTCGATTATTTTTTTGATGATGTGTTTATAATTTACATGAGATATGCTACTAACAAGCATTCTGACAAACATTAGTCAAACACACAAACAGACCAACTGATCAACGCCAAAATTTAATTATTTAAGTCTTTTAACATTATAAACAACTCCTGAAAGTTTCATAAGGATCCATTCATAACTTTTGAGTTATTGAACTAACAAGAATAAAATTAAATACATCTACCAACAAACGAACGAACAGATCATCGCAAAAAATTTGGTTATTTAATCTTCGTGATATCTCCAACAACTCATGTAAATTTCATGAAAATCCGTCCATAACTTTTTGAATTATTATATTAAGAAAAATAAGACAGACAAACAAACAAGCGGATGAACGGATCTTTATCAAAAGTTAATCATCTGTTCCTCTTAAACTACTAAACAATACCTTTAATTTTGTTGAAATGCGTCAATGACTTTTTGAGTTATCTTGGTGACAGACAATAAAACAGGCAGACAAACTCGACGAAAATATAACCTCGTGAGTAGAGGTAAATATTGCAATAATTAATGAATCATATGATTTATTAATATAAATACTTCTCATTAATAACGTGTCATTTCCAAATGCAGCACTAAAAAATACATATGCTGGCATATACATACTATCAAAGTCTTATCATTTCCAAAGGTAGCGTTAAAAGCGAGCTAACTCACATATACAATCCAAACTTTTTACATCCAAATAATTGCATTTCGAATAAATCATTGCACTTGCAACATCCGCACTCCATTAACATTAAATGTATCAACTGCATTATCAAAACATAGGCCATCTCATAGACACCCATAGAAGCGCTCCAGACCCACAAGCAAAACATTCGATCATGTCACACTAAGCCACGGTGGATGCGCCAGAGCCGAATATAAACTGGAGTCATTGTGGCCCTATTGGTGAAGTACGTTATTCACATCCATGTATTCACGTGGCCCGGAATGCGCTGTTTTCATCGAGAAGACAAGATATTTTACGCTTCTCTTGTCCGATTGAACTTCAAAGTTTGACACTGCATGGCGCTACGTTTGCCCGCCGTTGTCAAATGTCCGATTTTATTTGACTCATGCGCATATTTCGAACGAAAAGATTGGAGTCGCCGCGGTTCGTATTGATTGGACTGAAACCAGGTCATTCAACTCCTATAAAGCGTCTGTGCTGTTATATACGACCGTCCATCCTGGACATAAATTGCTTATTGGTGATAAACGGTTGGGTGTGCGGCCAACACGACCGGTTACACAGGGATACCGCCAGACGAGGGTAATAAATAACTGATTTCCTCAATTTTTCTTCCTACAGAAACCTTGGGATGGATCGGTAACTTCAAAAATGACATTTCTGCAATGGATGCACATGTATTCCTGCCGTGATGAATGAGATCAGGAGAAGTTGAAACGACAGTATGTGCCGCGTCATGTTCATGCGAATGTGGGAGTACGGGAACAAAAATTCTGTGTAAATTCTTCACTTTGTTATCATATCTACAAGAAGAAAAAATGAAATATTCAACTTTCGGTTTAATATAACCGAAAATTGTACAACCACATGGGCAGCATGCTGTATTATGCAATGTATTGTTTCCTTGTCTATTGTGAGGAAGCTATGAAACATGAGGACTATAGTGTACAACTTCATGCATGGGATCGGATGATTAGGCTGCTGTGTGTATAGTAGTAATAGGAGTTACATTTTCCGTTTTTATAACTATAATTTGGATGATATTGTAATTTTACATTGTCGCTCGGAATAAGACAATTTTTTTCAAATGTTCATGGTATCATGTTATCAAAGAAAGACAAGCTGATGTTTCTGTCGCCGTCGTTGAACTACACACTGTATAATAAAACTAATAATAGTAATATGATTATGATGATACTAATAATAATAACTTAGCATGTTTCAGTGCCGTAATTGTTTATGGAGCGAGTAAAATTACCGTACTAATCATGAACTTTTTATCATTTTAGTAACAGTTTCAGCTTCTTTCTATTCTTTTTTCCGTAGCTTTACCAGTCTCCTGGGTGCATATGTTTATCGCACAAGTACATTCAGCAAGTCCTATGGAATATTTTTTATTCAAGCAATCACTGATACGAAATTAATAAAAGACTTATACCGAAAGTACAAGAAACTGTTTATATTTATTTTTGTTCACACAACTCGACTTATGAGATTGCAGAGGCAGTGTTTATTCGCTATATTGATGAAACATTTTTCCAGTTTACTTGCATAGAATAGTGGATTACAGTCCTGATATCATAAATACAAGTTGTTTCGCTGCCGTGTTTATTGGGGTCTATTAGAACATATTGAACATATGTATACCTGAACTGAAATGCCTTGTGCGACATCGGTAAACTATTATATTTACTTACAGCTACAACAATGCATTCAATCATATTGTTTTTCAACAATGAAACCATGTGTTTGTGTCAGCTGAAACGAAAATCCTATTTAAGATGTTTGGGTCAATAACGGCAACGGTGATTGAAATGGTTAACACAGGTACCATTCCACTGGCATTATGCTTAATGTCACAATTTCTTTAATGTTGTTTAAAGAAAAGCTGCAATTGCCCACCAATATCAGAGGTATGCAGTGCTTTAGAGCGCCATAGTAAACAGTACCTTACTCTTTGCGAACCCTAGAGTTGCTGAAATGCTCTGGATATGCAAAGGACATGATAAGAGTATCATAAAATTACACCTATCCATCATCTGCCCAAAAAGTACAGCGTAGATTGCGTTCGTACTATGAATATTTATGCAAAATGCAAATGAGCTCGAATACGTAATTTCTTTCGCTATGAGCTCTGCTCCCTGGAAATAATAATAATCCATATTTGGAAGCAAATCGGGTGTGCGGGAAAGTCCTCCATCGTTCCAAAATGACGAACGCCATCCATGCACAGCATTTGTTCCACTGTCGGGTGAGCAGAAGGGTAACCAAAGAGAAACTGATCGGGCCAACTCTGGTGAGAACAGCTGTACTTATTTAATGGAGTTGTATGAAAATACTACAGAGAAGTGTTGATTTCCCTACAGATGATATGTAACAAAACAATCATCACAAGAAAGGTAAGGTAAAGTCACTTAACAGTACAGACCGACTAGGGAATCCACAAGCACTGGTTCGTACTACAAATATATGTCCGCATGACAATCTAGCAAACTAGAGCTCTCTGAGAGCGCACACCTCCGCCAGGCAAGGCAACGGTAACGAAAAATTCAAATTGATTCATTGAATAGATTGGCTACTGCAGCAGATATTGTACCAGAGATTCTTTTATATATGAAATTTGGATATTCAAAACTTCATGTGAAGGGGCTCCCTTTAGCTTCAGAGAAGAGATGACAGTCCTAACTTCAGCTTCAGTGGTGGAGCTAGCAAACGGTCCATTACAAAGCAGTCGATGTAGGAACCAGAGTTTATAACAGATGTGGGAATTAACTTTTCTAATTCATCTGCTGCGTTCGAAAAATAATCGCTAAAGATGTTTGAAACTATAGTAGGGTCAGATTCAAGTCTACCTCTTGTGTTAAGATTTATATTGTTGGCCGATTTACTTTTCTTTAATACAGGATTTACTGTTCTCCAAATTTCTTTGCTATTATCTTTGCAGGCATTAAATTTATTGAGAAAGTAAGTACGTTTCGCACTGCGAAGTGAAGTTGTGACATAATTTTTAAAGTTGTTATACAAGTTGAAAAAACTAAGCCCATCTTATATTGCGATGGATTTGGAGCTTGAGTTCAACACTAATCCAAGGTTGCATTGAGGAGTTATAGCAGAGACGGATTTACATCTGACAGGGCAGTGTCTATTATACTCGGAAAGAATGCACTCCAAAAACAAAGCTACCTTTTCATGCAATGACATTGTAGAACTATTAGAAAATTCCTCCAAACAAATCGCTAAGGCTAATTAAAAATTCTGCAAGCAGTTAATAGAATGGTCACGAAAATATTGGAGTATCCACTCGTTGCCAGAGAATACAGGAGGCAATATGAATAGAGGAAAATGATCGGTGACATCTACTGAAAGACGCCGCTGTCACAGCCAACTGACTAATCCATGCATGATCAATAATGGTTTCACTCGTAGTACCAAATCTTGTAAAGAAAGTAATCAGTGGAAAGAAAAGATAACCCTTCATAAAGTCTACAAATTTCTACCGTCTGGGACTCAAATGCATCATATCAATGTTAAAGTCCCCCACTACCACTACAGTCTTATACTCCAAGGCGAAGTCCGCGAACATGTTCCGCAACGTGTCTGGAAACTCACCTACAGTCGTACCACCAGGGGGACGATAGATTTCCACAATATATATTATTTTATCATGAGAACACATTTCAATTGTATCGTTGTTGATAGACAAGTTTCCACGGGACAGGACGCAAAGTAACTATTGGTTTTACTAAACGGATATACCGTTTCCAGACTTGTCGTTTCTACAAGAGTGATATGCAGTAAAATTATTAATGGCCCGACCGTCACTAGCCTAAAACCACGTTTCAAGAAACACTAATACGTCAGGCGTATGACAGAGAGAATCCAAAAAAGGCGGATAATTCACTATAATTTTTGGCAAATGATCGAATATTGTGACGTAATATAAATAAATATGAGTTTGAACGGTCATTGAACGTTTCATTAAAACTCTCACTGAAATAAAAGCAGCAACTACTGGAAGATAGTTGGTCCAGCTCATTATACTGATCAGATAAGCTAAGGGAGGGAAATTCACGATCTTTCAATGAACAAGCAATAATCAACTCACCAGGGGCACAGAATAAGGCACTAATATATATAGGGTACAATATGTGGTGCAGAAGCAGAATAGATAAAACCCCAGGGCACCAAACGATGGCCACGGCACAAACTGAAACGCGCGCACAGAAGATACCACGAAGTGCATATCCCGGAGCAATGAAGTAAGTGCTGCAGGCAGCAGTAGATAATATTTGATTGTTTAACGTGTTATTGGAGTTTGCAATCTTTTTTTATGTTTTAAGCTCAGTGTGCGTTTCCTGGTCCTGACTTTCAGACAATCTAGGAGCTCTTGATCGTGAACTCAAGTCTTTCTCCAGCAGTTCTACTTCCTTTTCTAAAGAGAAGTAATTAAGGCAATAGTTATATAGTTCCAAATATTCGAATATTTGTTTGGCCTTATTTATTCTGAAACATTAAAGAATACAACCTTGTCGAATAGCCTTGTATAGCCACATTATATACTCCTGTTCTAGTTTCCCCTATGTGATAATATACATTATTAAAATGAAAATCTGCTGCTGCTGCTTGTCCGTTATTCACTAAAGAGCTGATTCCTCCTTACTGATTTCTTATTGCTTATAGTTTCAAACTCCTTGAACTCGAACCTCTTCCCCCTTGCCTGATTCGTTGCCCCTCCCTCCCTAACCAAAGAAGATCAGGGCTGGCACGGAAAGAGTTTATGTAAATGCTTGCATCTGGCCTCTCTGAATATACTTAGTTAGAGCCACAGGCTGCCTCATCTGCAATTATTATTCTAAGGTTCACGACCTTAATTTGGAGGAGCTTTGCCAACAGTTCAGAAGGAATAGCCGGCGCCATATTGCGAGGGAAGGCCGTCGTATCTGGCAACGGCGGTTTAAATGATGAGTGAGGGAGAGGAACGCCCCACCCGCCGGAGCTCAAAGCTAACTGGGTCAGGGTTATGAACCTGCTGGAACGCAGCACAGTCCCTTCTGTCCGAGTCCACTCAACAGTTCTCACTTTTTGAAGTTTTCTTATGCTGTCCTGTTTGCCCATAGATAAAATCTGAATGACAAAGACGAGTGGCCCTTCCAATGATGGTCGAAAAAGTGTCGGCCCTGAACCGAAGTTGCCGAACTGGAGGACGCCCTCAGTTGGGACAGAAAAACTGTTGCGGGACTTATTTTGGGCGGCAATAAGTTATTGGTATCTCTAAAATTGCTTGGCACGCCTATTTAATAAATAGTGTAGGTATGAAATTAATGGTTATATGGTAAAGGGCTTGAAGTGAGCAGACATCGCTAATAGTGTTCGCTAGATTATACATCGTAAAGTTTTATACTGTGAGAGAGAAGCTATATTAGCAAACTTACTGTTATTAATACTTTCGCGGAATCTCTTCCGCATGCAATACTCTAGCATTCTCATGATTACACATCTTGAGTTTTACTATTACTTTTTACTTGAGAATTGCTTTAACATAGTTTTTCCAATCCATATCATTTAATCTAGTTGAAATGCTGATGAATTCGTTGTAAATTAAGTATGGCTTCGTCGCCCGTCGATTAAGAGGAGAATCTATTACGCTGTAAGTTAAAAAAGTGAATTTCAAGTAAAGTGGAACTTGTAAAACGATGACAGGCATTTGTTCTATAGCTTCAGGAGGGGTATCAATTTCTCGACGATAAGTAATTCTACAAGCTCATTTACCTTGCATGTATTCATAAAGAACTTTCTTCACTTATTACCACAGTAGAATATGTTTCGACTGAGCTTTGCTACGCCTACTTACGGGCTTTCTACTGAGTGTCGGATATAGCTACTCTTCACGACAGATGACATTATATCTAGTCGACGTTTCTCAGGTTCTTAACAGTTTCGGAGGTCTCCGTTTCAAGAGTTTTCTCTACTCTAGGCGCCTCTGTCTGGGGAGTTGTACGGGATAACAAATATATTTGCATGTTAGCTAAAGTATTAGCTAAACTTGTACACTGAGAAAAATTTGGTCGTCTTTTGATGACTTAGATACATCAAAATTACAGGCATTATTGTCCCAAAACCGAAACCTGCAAGTACTGTACATCATATATGTAGCCACTCAGTACATTACCACGACACACTTCAACTAACTCCAATGAAATTACGATAGTAATCATGCATTATAGTGCATACTGCAAATACATCCAACGAGGTTTTCCTTTTGCTTTAATTCACTATTTGGAAGATCCAATATTGGAGAAAAGATAAACAGCACTGTGAGAATCCGAGAATCGGAGTCAGCCGGGAAGAGATTTTTCATTCTTTCACAGCACAGACTTTATCTCCTGTTTTGCTCACTATAACAATGTCATACCGTCAAAATTTAAAAGTTCTAGAATAATGAGACACAATGACATCTCCGTTAGGTGTATCTACTATATGCAAGATAATGCTTATTATTATCGTCATCGTAATAGTAAAACTAGTTAAAGAGCATGTTGATGAATCATATTGGGTCTCATGACGCTGTTGGCGTGTTGACCATGAACTTATATCTTTTAGTTTCGTGACGAAGCCGATTCTGCACCAAGATGCATCAAAATAAAATGTAAATTAATGCACTTGAGAAAATGAAACTTCAAATTAAAATAACGTTCTGTGTGTTTATATGAAACCGCGTCTCGATCCACACGTGTAAGAAAACTACGAAACTTTCTTTCACTTTCTTTTTGTTGAGATAAGTTTTTCTGACTGCAGCGTCTTGTGCGATGACACAGCAAACTGCGCCTAGCAACACCGACATGCTGCTCAATCTTTCTCTGTGAAACACCTACGCGCATCAGAATTTTTATCAGTTTAATGGTGGCAGCATTGCCTCGTCATGATACCCTGCAGTCAGAATGTTTTTCGAGCTCTTTTTTTATCGAACATTTTTCCCTTGTTCTTCGATTTCAGCGCTTGACAGCCAGCGTGTGAGATAAACATGATAAATAAATTATCAGCAACTTACCTAAGCGCTTTATTGAGCTCTCCAACGAGAACATATAAGCACTGGAAGGTACCCAGTCAAATTTCATCTAGCCGTAAGTGTAAAATCAGTAGTGGTTCATAGGTGGAAGAAGTTTAGCATCAGTGTTGAGATATGCACCAGTAATCGTAATCGTTAGTAGTAACTTTCTTAAATCCCCGTCCACACTACCGTCGAAATGTGTCCATACTATTGCGTTTTCGTAGATCTCTGCGAATTTTGCAGGACAGATCGCACCTTAATGTTTTTTGACACACTTCCAACCCGCAAGATATTTCCTCTGATTTTTTTAAATTGCGGTTCAGGCCTGATTTACGCAATAGGTTTTTCTTTCCATGCGCGCAGAACAAATGAATTGGGCGTTCTAATATTTTTTTTTGTTTTCTTGTATAAACATTAGTAAAGTTCACAGCTCACTGGTGTCTAATTCACGTCAGACATGAAGAACTTGGTGAAATAACACCAGTGACCCCTGCCAAGCAATCTAACTGGACGGTTAACATTTTGCTGATTTTGGTGAATCACTTCATTGTAAAAACAGAAGACTGTCGTGTGCACTTGCCTTAAAGCGGGTTCATACGGACGGCAGCAATGTGCTGTACTCTCATCTAATCGTCCGAACGTGTGTGTTTTTACATAGGTGTAGGTATTAGAGTGTGCGTGTAGGCCCATTCATAATCTGGTCGCTTGTCTCATTCACAACAAGAATTTACTACAGTTTGCTCTTCGGCACCCACGACTCCTGCACCCGTAGCAGCCACAGCCCAGCGTCGGCTCCCCCGCCGCTGCTAAAATCAATCTCCAGGACTGCGTCCGACCATCGCTGTTTTATGACCGCCGCTTCTCAATGGCAGCAACGAAGCATATGAGGGTTGCTTACGGCTGCAGTCGATCGGGCGTTGAAACATCCAAATGTCGATATGGATGACATCAAAACGCTTTGAGTTACGACCGGCCTTGACCTCGATGGTTTTAGCCTTTGTTGGTGCTGTTTGTTTCCCTCATCTGTGGCCTTAGCGCAGCAATTGAACTTAGAATGTTGTATTAGTGCTAGGAACCTTGTTGGTTCAAGGGAACAGTAACAGAGTAGTGCAATAATTTCTTTCCCTGTAGCTCGTCGGCTGTATTAGACTAAAGTACACGCCCTAGCATCCAGAGTAACGGCAAAGCAGTCATGATAAATTATTTCGTTCATTGTTCTTGCTT
Source organism: Parhyale hawaiensis (assembly GCA_001587735.2). NCBI lineage: Eukaryota > Metazoa > Arthropoda > Malacostraca > Amphipoda > Hyalidae > Parhyale > Parhyale hawaiensis. The sequence goes on along the minus strand of LQNS02278140.1, from coordinate 7,963,073 downwards.
GCGGCACTGACTCTACGGGGAAGCGTGTTTTGCACATACCGGCATGTGCTTGATGTGCTCTTTGAACAGGCAGGGAGAAATGGTAAGCACCACCAGTTTCCCTGTGGCAGAGTAGTAGTGTATCCATACGTAGAAAATTTCAGCTGAAAGCGCTCTTACGTCGCTATTGATAATTGAAATCATTTTGCGAGGTGCGTGACGCAAAAGCTTTTTTTTTATTAACTTTATTATGATCTGTGAAAGTGCGTGAAACCAGTTGTAAGAAAGGTGTTTGCCTGGTTATCCCTTCCTACAAGAAAACTAACTTATATCTAAAGAACGTAATCAACATACCACTTGATGCGTATAAATTATGCATTATAAATTTGAGTTGCGGGAGGAAATTCGAAGAATTGCAGACTTTGCACCACCTTACTTCAAGCAACATTGCATTGAGTAAGTTGTCGATGGAAATAGTTCCATGTAAATTCTACTGCTAAATTTCTAGACTCTTCAGTCTTCATTTAATCGCCGGCCACACTGCTTTTTTTATTTGGTTCTCTTACGTAGTACTCTGCTTCCGAATGCGGCATTGCATCTTTATGAGCAACAGAAAAGCAGTTTAGTTTTCTGAGGGTTAATAGCAACCCTCGGAGAATTCCCGAGGATGTATAGTTTCACTGTGTCTGTGTGTCCGTCCGGACCTCTTTCAGTAGAAGTGTTTATCCTGTTGCGGTCTTTTGTCCTGTAGCAGTATTTTTCTGCTCAGGACCACTGCCATGCGTTGCCTTGGCATAGTGGGCAGGTTTTTTTTTTTCTTTTTGCCAATTTTGGTCCGCCTCGGCTATCTACTGTAAGCCCAATTCAGTTCACTGAGGTGGAACTTACAGGGTCGTGTGCTGGGAGGTCCCGATATGTTTACGTCTGTTCATCTTCGCTCTAAATTTGAAGAGCTATCTGAAATTTTACTACTAACTCGGGTAAAGCCAACTGACTTGATTTCACCATATAAGTGAAATTTCTCATAGATCCGTACACAGTTGTATTTAAAAGGACGTAACAAAGTGAACCCGCCTTAATAAGTGTTACATAGGCGCGGCGATTTAAAATGCTGGCATCCAGTTGAAGATTGGTTGAATTTCTAACAATAATTTGTTTATTAATTACTAAGCTTTCATATTTTAGGGTTGCTTTAGGTACCTTCTGGGTTGGCCTTGTGCGAACTTCTTTCCGAGGTCTCTAAAGCCTGATGTACACTGACGACGAAAGTTTTGCAGCCGCCAAACTACCCAATCCGATCACGATGCCGCGACTGTAACTACGACTTAACGCGTTTGCACCCTACTGTAAAGTACAGGTTATTACAGTTTCAAACTCATTCAGAAATTATATAGATAGTCCCAACTAAGCAGTTGTCACTAAGTGCAGTGTAAATCTGCATTGGCTGCTTATACTCCAAACGATGCTGTAGGTGGTTTAGCAATGCTAAAGCCAAATCCCCGACTGAGGATCGCTGGTGGCTATGCAATATTTGATGTCCATGTGCATCGGGCATAAGAGAACTAGAAGCTTTAAGCCGAGACCACACAGTACAACGCAAGTTCAACTTCAGGGTGGACGTTTTGCTTGCACATCCTTTCCAGGGGTATCTCTGATACCGACTTTCTCTGTGTAACTGGAACGTCGTGCGAGCTAAGGGTCCGCTCATAAGTTGAGCTTGCGATTATACAGTGTGGCACTTGCACTAAGTGCAGATATTGTGTTTTTATTCAGGACTATATATCCAGCCCAGTACTATGTATGTACATACTGTATATTAAAACTAACTGCAGGTGAGCTGAACTACCTTTAGGTATTACCATCAGATTTTGAAAAAATTTTCTGTATTTCTGTTGCCATGTAACTTCGAGTAACATGATTATCTTATTCTCAAAGCTGCTGAATCACCAGAACGAAAAGAAATTACCCTGTCTACATTGTCGCAGAGATTCTAATTGCCGTTAGTCTACTAAAACAGCAAAATTGGTTACGTTCATGAGGTGCCACACGAATTTCCCATAATGTTATCAACTAATTCAGTAAACCCAATAATTAAACTCAAATTTAGAAATCATTGCAGCAACTACGGGTGTTTTAAAAAAATAAAATCGTATTGGTGCCCACGTCTACTGCCTCACCTTTGCCACTAACGCGGCGGCTGCAATTTCTCCATGTCGCTGCTCACTTCGTTTCGATAATAAAGCATTTTAACTTTAATGTTTTTTAGTCCTTAGCAGCTCCCACTGTGTTACAAAGCCAAAACACACACAAATTGAGATCAGCGCCGAAAGGGTAACTTATCCTTGACCCGACGCCAGTCTCGCTGCTTGATTTGCATTGGAACTGGCGATATAAAAACCTAACATTATAATTTGACACTGGTCAGTTTTTCTGCAGCAAAATTGGAGCTAATGCTCCATCGCGATCACAGCAATTGCTATCCATTCCTACCTCTGAATTATGATAATGTTTTGTGAACGCCCTCGTTCCACTAAATGGTGAACAGTTCCAGTTGGAATATTTAAGCAATAATAACTTTGATAATTTTTTTACGTGACACAGGGCATTGAAATTACGCCGGATATACTCGCGATACTCAATCAGAAAGGAATGTTCTCCAGGTTGACCCAATTGCCGAGAATGGTATTTGGTCCAGATATTAGCTGGATTTTAATTTCGTGTTTACAAATTTGCATTTGTTAATTGCAGTGTACCTTTTGAAAAAGTTGTAAGTGTTAGAATGCTATTTAGGCATCTGAGAGAAGAAGGGAAAAGAGAAAATAGCTAAACACAACTAGAACGCTCCGCTGTGCGTGCAAAGAATTTGCTACTCAGAAGTACAAGTATTGAGCTAAAAATGTTCCCTTTGCAGAAGCCCTTAATACTTGCCTATTTAATGTGAAACAATAACGATGTTTAATGTGGTTAAGGTTTGATGAAGCTGCAACAGATAATGTTTTGCTTCCAATCACTACACATCTAAGGGCCTTTGAGAGATAGAAGGTAAACAAATAAAGAAAAAGCAACTACTTCAAATTCTGACATAAACAAGCAATCTATTAAGAAACATTACGAAAACAAATGTCTGACAAAAAGTTTCTTAGCGCGGCCTATATATAGGGAACTGGCATCACATAGAACGGAAAGTGATACAGCACCGAGCTCGCAGCTAGTTGCCCGGCTACAATAACGTTGCGTATTTCGTTCTTACTAACCAGGCAAATCGCTCCCGACAAGAAATATTGCGGCGTAGACTCGCCTGCCAGCCCGTGTTGTCGGCAGCGTAGACTCGCCTGCCAGCCCGTGTTGTCGGTCATTGGCAATGAGGGCGGCAGGCAGAATATCCTGAGGTTGCGTGGGCGTCTCTGCCTTCGCCTCGACCTTTTCTTGTTTCTGTGCCGTTTTTCAGCTGTTGATGAGTTCCTCCTATAAAACCCGGCATGGCTTCCATGTCGTGAGGTGTTTACAAGAAGAAAAGTTCAATTTATGCGCCACCGAACACAAACCGCCGCCTGTATGCCGTAACGACTGACCCGCCTTGAATGGCCTGATGGTGCCGGCGCCTCTGATTTAAGCTCCAGAATATGGTAATGGGCCTCGCTTTGATGGAAGCCAAATCTTTTCTTCCTTAACTGCGATTCTCAGCCGTTCTGCCTGCCACTGGTTCTGAATAATTTATG
>LQNS02278140.1:7947330-7959307 GCA_001587735.2 Parhyale hawaiensis | reverse complement strand
GCCTTGAATGGCCTGATGGTGCCGGCGCCTCTGATTTAAGCTCCAGAATATGGTAATGGGCCTCGCTTTGATGGAAGCCAAATCTTTTCTTCCTTAACTGCGATTCTCAGCCGTTCTGCCTGCCACTGGTTCTGAATAATTTATGCATCAATTTTGGGGAGTGAATGATAATGTATATGGAATACCTTTTCGTGCAAGATACAAATACTTTAATGCTGCTCTACTAGGACCGTAAAAATTCATCTACGCAGACTATCGTGTAACGATAATGATATCATAAACCGATACGTTTTTAGCGCGGCAAAAGTTTTTTCAAAGACAGCAACAGAAGATAAGTACTGCAGTAAAGTCATAAGCAACTGCTCCATATTCCAAAGTTAGCCCTGACTTTTGCATGGGTACGTCTGCAAAGCTCAAAGTTGAATCGTGTCTCTCTTCGCACAGAGCTCTTAAAAGGTGTTGGAAAGCGCAATGTACCGTGTTTGAAGCTACAATTAATCAAGTTTCTACTGTTCGCTCGTTGCAATGATTGTATGTATTAAGGGTCACTGCCATGCACTTGGCCGAAGCTCATTCACACAAAATTTGAATGCGATTCGAGGCAATACTACCACCGGAGACGGCCAAAAAGTCATGCAATAAGTAGACGTGCTTTGAGAACACTTGGCTCCGAGCAGGTATAGAGATGAATGTGATAGTGCGAATACATTAGTCAGCTTAAAAACAATATCCTAAGGCAAATTACAAATAATGAAAAGAAAGTCGACAGCAAATTAAAATTTAACGTTTCGAGAATTTTTTCTCATCATCAAAAATTTGAATCAAAACTATAAAGGATGCCTAACAAAATGTCTTTATTTTAGATGACCTACGTTTTAAAAATGTTGACAGGGTGGGACCTAGAGGGCCACTGACCATGGTGCACTATGGGGTTCTTATATAAGCGTTGGACGGTAAGGGAAGCGGAGGAAAGCGGGCTAGTGCAGTCGGAGGAAAAAGTGTCAGTCATGGGTTGTGACGAGTGGTGCAGCTGTAGTCATTATATTGAGGCTAGGTTTTGTTGGACAGTGATTCTAGGGCGGAGAGAAAAAAACATGTACAGTCGGAGGGAAAATGTTGGTCATGGGCTATAGCCTAAAAAGCGAATGCACAGAGCTGTGAGAAGGGGCCGGGTGTCAGCTCCTGCACAGTCGGTAGATGTGGAGCTAGTTAATCGGGGATAGTGTGAAGAGGTACAGCTGAGGTTATAATGTTGAAGCTAGGTCTTGTTCTATGGATATAAAGAGATTCTAGTGTTGTGAGTTCGATTGGATTATAAGAGTCAATGATTGAGAAGTCATTTTTGCTGATGGGATGGTCGTTTTGCTCAACATGCAGGCGGGGAGCTGAATGTGAGGGTTTTGCAAGGGGTAAACCAGTTCGGCTAGATACACCTAAATATTGGTCAATGCGGGCCTCGAAATGTTGTCCAGTGCTACCAACGTACGAGGCACTGCATCCTCTGCATCTGAAACGGTAGGTAACACTTGACAAGAGCGGTGTGGGTGGTTTGTCTTTAAATTTAAAGTAGGACCTTATGGTAAATGAGTTTTTGTAGGAAAATTTAAAGTTTATATGTGGGTAAGGTTCAGAGAGGAATGATTTCAATGCGTTTGCTGCACTAACAGAGGCTTTGTTGTAGTACGGAATGCCCTCTGTCTAATTTAGGGACAGAGGGTTGGCTAATGCCGGGATCGAACAGTCTGTCTAGGAACAATTTGCAGTAGTGGTCCAGAAGATGGTGCGGGTAACTGTTATTTTTGAAGAAAGTTCTGAGGTAGTCAGCTTTGTTTGAGAAGGTAAGGTAGGAGGAGGACAAATGGTATGATCGAAATATGTAGTAGAGTTTTTATTGCACTGATTTTAAATTGATCGTAGCAGTGACTGAAAAAGCTTGTCCCGAGGCCTGAGAACGTGGGCTTTCTGTAAACCCCAGTGGCAAGTGTTGAGTCGTGGTTGGTTACTAAAACATCTAAGAAAGCTAAAGAATTATCTGACTGGTTTTCGGCCGTGAACTTGATATTTTGATGTTTACTTTTTAGATAATCCAGAAATAAATCAGAATCTGTTTGATTGTTAAACATTAGGAAGGTGTCATCTACATAGCGGCTATAGGGTATCGGTTTGAAATCGTTTGGGCAATCGTTAAGCCAAAGTGTTTCATGGTGACATAGGAAGATATTTGCTAGCGAGGACTGAGCGGGCTGCCCATGGAGACCCCATCTATTTGTTTGTACAGTCTATTGTTAAACATGAAGAAAGAATCTTTGATGGCGAGACTTAGGAGAGTTCTAAAGGTAGGTTTGTCCATGTTGTGGAATAGGTCTGTGCTGTCAAAAACTTTGTCGCAAATGATATCTATAGTTTCGGCTGCATGGATGTTAGTGAAAAGAGAGGTGATATCGAAGCTGGATAAGTGGGTGTTGGGAGGCAATTGGAGGTCTTTGTTACGGTCGAGAAATTCATATGAGTTGCGCAGACTAAATTGATTAGTGGTTAAAGGTTCAAGTAATGGAACGAGGAACTTGGCAATGGAATAGGACGGGGTTTAATAAGCTAGAATTGGTCGTAAGGGGACATCGGCTTTGTGTACTTTTGGAAGCCCGTACATGATGTCCGGGGAAGCACCTGAGTTGTGAAGTGAACGGTGAATCGAATCAGTGATGATGCCTTGGTCTAATAATTTTCTTAGAAATCTATTAATTTTGTTGATGAATTTAAGGGTAAGTTTGAAGAGGTCAGCATGCGAATCATAAACAGTAAACTTTGTTGTATCGGAGAGGATGGTATTCATTTTTTGATAATACTGATTTTTGTCCAGAATGGCCACACCTCTTCCCTTGTCGGGTCTGCACGCGACAACGGAAGTTCATTGTGGAAGTTAGATAATAGCGATAGATCAAGCCTAGAAAAGATTGGAGAAAATACTTTATGTTTACTGTACGAGTTGTAAATACTATTACAAGTTTCTTTTATTTTGTTTTCTATTTCTACAAATGCAAAGTTGGGACCCAGTGGTTGCGATTTCAATCTGCTAGCTAGGCCTTTATTAGGTACCCATAGGTACATGGTACAAATTCATAAGACACAGCTTAGCACTAAAACTAAACTAGAAACATGAGTGACTTCGGATTTCATACTATTCTGCGTTACGGCTCATCGTTTGGCACCTGTCAGGTAACAGTATGCACTGCCATGGGCTGCACATGTTGGATGGTTTGTAGCCAGAGCCCTTACAGATCATAGGTAGAATGCAGCCCAAGGTACAACATCTGTCGTTGACGATACACAACAGGTTAATGGCGTGAATACTCTTTTTGAGGCACGTGTTTCATTGCAAAGCTCAGTGCTGCATGTTCTCTTAGTCGCTCTAAGTTTCAGAAGCTGTTAGACGGTGCTAAATATTATAGTTTCTTAGTTCAAACATGATCATTCATCGCCCCTTGCATGACATTCATCTTGCAAATAACTTTTTGTTGGCAGTGTTATATGAAACGTAACCAAGTTGTCCTCGTTGGCATTAAACGATCATAGATCTTTTATGCTAACTGATGATCTTGTGGCTATATGGATGTAGTGCTATGGTTGATTTTAATTTTCAATCATTAATTGTAAGCTGTGGACCGAACTTTCAATGCAGCATTGATTTTGGAAATTAGCTAAATCTAATCGGATTAGACTATCTTGTTAACAATGAACGAATCGAATTCACCTGTGACCTCTGCGTCTCATCGATTTCGTTGAGTATGGCCTATAAAATGCAACATTTATTTTATTGCCATTAAAGAACTATTTAAAAGAGACAGAACTTCAATAATGACGTGAATTCAATACAAATAGTGCACATCACATGCATTAGTATCTACATTATGATATCACCAAGAGAGTTATCTATCTATCTTCTACTATATAATAATTCACGTCGTGTTTTTATTTATTTATTTATTTATTTATTTATTTATTTATTTATTTATATATTTATATCTTTCCTGTCACGCTCTATGGGAATAAGATAGGAGAAAATTCNTTGAATGGCCTGATGGTGCCGGCGCCTCTGATTTAAGCTCCAGAATATGGTAATGGGCCTCGCTTTGATGGAAGCCAAATCTTTTCTTCCTTAACTGCGATTCTCAGCCGTTCTGCCTGCCACTGGTTCTGAATAATTTATGCATGAATTTCTGGGAGTGAATGATAATGTATATGGAATACCTTTTCGTGCAAGATACAAATACTTTAATGCTGCTCTACTAGGACCGTAAAAATTCATCTACGCAGACTATCGAGTAACGATAGTGATATCATAAACCGATACGTTTTTAGCGCGGCAAAAGTTTTTTCAAAGACAGCAACAGAAGATAAGTACGGCAGTAAAGTCATAAGCAACTGCTCCATATTCCAAAGTTAGCCATGACTTTTGCGTGGGTACGTCTGCAAAGCTCAAAGTTGAATCGTGTCTCTCTTCCCACAGAGCTCTTATAAAGTGTTGTTGGAAAGCGCAATGTACCGTATTGAAGCTACAATTAATAAAGTTTGTACTGCTCGCTCGTTGCAATGATTGTATGTATTAAGGGTCACTGCCATGCACTTGGCCGAAGCTCATTCACAGGAAATTTGAATGCGATTCGAGGCAATACTACCACCGGAGGGGGTAAAAACCCATGCAATAAGTCGAGAGACGTGCTTTGAGAACACTTAGCTTCGAGCAGGTATAGAGATGAATGTGACAGTGCGAATACATTAGTCAGCTTTATTAGGCACCCCTAGGGACAAGTACAAATGCATAAGGCACAGCTTAGCACTAAAACTAAACTAGAAACATGAGTGACTTCGAATTTCATACTATTCTCCGTTACGGCTTATCGTTTAGCCCCTGTCAGGCAACAGTAAGCGCTGCCATGGGCTGCACATGTTGGTGGTTTGTAGCCAGAGCCCTTAGGGATCACAGGTAGAATGTAGCCCACAGTAAATTATCTGTCGTTGACGATACACAACAGGTTAATAGCGTGAATACTCGCTTTGAGGCCCGTGTTTCATTGCAAAGCTCAGTGCTACATTTTTTCTTTGTCGCTCTAAGTTTCAGAAGCTGTTAGACGGTCCTAAATATTGTAGTTTCTTAGTTCAAGCATGATCATTCATGGCCCCTTGCATGACATTCATCTTGCAAATAACTTATTGCTAGCAGTGTTATTTGAAACGTAACCAAGTTGTCCTCGTTGGCATTAAAAGATCATAGATCTTTTATGTTAACTGATGATCTTGCGATTATATGGATGTAGTGCTATGGTTGATTTGAATTTTCTATCATTAACTGTAAACTGTGGACCGAAGTTTGAATGCTGATTGATTTTGGAAATTAACTTAATCGAATCGGATTTGGCTATCTTGTTAACAATGAACGAATCGAATTCACCTGTAACCTCTACGTCTTATCAATTTCGTTGAGTATGGCATGTAAAATTCAACATTTATTTCATTGTCATTCAGCTGCTCTTTAAAAGAGATAGAACTTCAATAATAACGTGAATTCATTACAAATAGTGCATAGCACATGCATTAGTATCTACATTATGATATCAGTAAAAGAGTTATCAGTAATAAGTACATAATTGGACTAGCAAAAATGAAACAGCTGGCTGAACGAGGGACTTCCATTGGTCTCATGCGTATACAGTGGAATTCAATTAAGACGACAGCCGCTTAAGAACGCACTCCGTTTTTAGAAGTGAAATTAGATGAGAATTGAACCCAAACACGTCTGTTCTCAACAGAGTTATTTCCATTTAGATGTATAACAACAAACACTTTGGACGACATACATATACTGTATGTAATGTTTATTAGCACTGCTGAGTATTGACCATCCACATCGTTGGTGGAGTGAGCTGAAAGGTTCAGCTTTCGGTGCTGAACCTTCGTTACCGCCCCTTGTTGGTCTCGGTGGTGCTATCATTGATGATCCCTTGACTAAAGCGGAGCTCCTGTCGTCTTATCGACTCACTTTGACGGGAAGCAGAGCAGAGATGTGTTGTTATTGCCTCATGGATGTCACCTTGAACCCCGTTTAATCTTTTTGGCGGTCAGGTCTAGCACTATGAATATGCTTCTTGAGGACCTTGATCCTTATGGAGGTCTGGACCCGGTAGTCATGTTTCCTCTATTTTATAAGCATCTTGCTGGCGTTCTCGCCCTCAAGCTTGGAGTGATCTTCCGGCCCCTGATAGGAATAGGGAATTTTCCCTGTTGTTGGCGTACTGGGAATATTACTCCCATTCGCAGAGGTCCAGTGTCTCCAATGTCGCCAACTACCGACCTATTACCCTGACGCCCATTTTTCGAAGGTGTTCGAGAAACTGGTGGCTTGTAAGGTGGGTCGGTTTGCTGAGGCTACAGGATTGCTGCCTGCTGGTCACTTTGAGAACAGAACTGGTCTGATTTGTTGTTAAGCTTGTTGTCGGTGTCACACCAATTGCAGTCTGCGTTGGATTGTAGTTCTGAGGCACGCCTTGTACAGTTGGACTTTAGTGCGGCGTTTGACAGGGTCAACCACAGAGGTCTATAGTATAAATTGGAATCATTTGGCGTGGGTGGTAGGGTTCTGTCAATCATTCATGATTTTATTCCTGAGTGAACGTCGAATGTGTCTGTTGACGGGTTTTTGAGTGTCTCAGTCGCGGTGTAGTCTGGCTTTCTTCAGGGTAGCGTACTTAGCGCGCTGCTGTTTATTCTGTATACTAGAGACATGTTCTCGTCGCTAGAGAACACGCTGATCAAATATGCTGATGATTCTATTTTGAAAGCAGTGATACCTACTTCCAGCATGCGTAATATTGTCGCCCAGTATCTAAATAATAACCTGTCGAGTATTAGTGCATGGTGCTCAGTCTGGAGTATGAAGCTGAATGCCCGTAAAACCAAATCTATGATTGTTAGTCAGTCTTGGGCACTTTTACCTCTGAAGATACAGTGGATGACACTTTGCTCCAGAGGTCTAGCTTCTTGGGAATTCTCGATTTTGTTTTTCACGAGAAGCTTACTTTTGAGCCGCATATTAGGCGACTGGTGTCGCGTGCTTCCAGTACGATTGGGCTCCTGCTGAATGCAAATTCTATGTTTGGTGACAAAGATGTAGTCCGCACATGTTTTTATGATTTTTGCTGCCTGTGTTGAAGTATTGCTCACTGGTCTGGGCTTCAGCTGCTGACAGTCGCTTGTATCTGCTGGACCGACTTGTTCGTTCAGCCAGCAGTCTGTGTGCTGAAAGTGGTCTGATGAATCTCTCTCACAAGGGAGGGATGGGCGGCCTTTGTGTGTTTTATAAGGTATACAACAATGAGAGACATTGATTGTATTCTTCTGCCCTGCCCTCAAGGTCTTTAGGAGGATTACACGTGCTGCGGTTGATGCATAAGCTTTCACCTTGGAGAATGTTAAATGCAGAACTCGTCGGTTCTGTCGGTGTTTCTTGCCATGGTCTGTTTCGATTTGGAATTCATTGCCGGCATTTGCTTTTGGTCGTGTTGGCCTGCAAGCGTTTAAGTCAGCTGTTAATGGACTTTTGTTAGATTTTCTTTAGCAGCGTTTTAGGCTTCCCGGTATTGCATAATGCTTCAGTTGGGTTGCACTTGCTGTCCGTGGTGGTCCGGGCGTGAAGTTTTACTTCTAATAATACTGAAAATAGCACAATGTTCACCAGCTTTTTACAATATTTAAACCATCCAGCGCTCTAATCCAAATGGTGATTGCACCATTTCAACACAATAGAATCAAATGTAGGGTCTGTTAGCCTGCGCTAAAATAAGTTCCAAAGATTTACTTCTCATTTACTATAGTTTGCGCCTTGTACGATTAGTAACACTATATATGTACTTCCTGTTGCCTGAGAAAGTTCTACGTAATTTAAGAAAGTATTCAATATCAATTTGTCGGGAACGGAACATGTGAAAATATTTCACGTGAGTCAGTGATTATTACCCCAAAGCAATTCGTCAAAGAAATACGCTTACATTTGGCACTCCTTTCTTAACTTTGTACCATTCATAAATCCATTATAAAAATGATATCAATGATGATCTCAAAATCTAATACATGTGCAGTTTACTTAGTAGTCTAGGAGCAGCGGTAGAATATTTGTTTTTCAGTATTTCAATAGGTTATTGCAATTTATGTCCTCCCCAATGATCCGCTTAATAAATTAGTGCTTTTCTGCACCTTTTTCTTAATTTTCATTCCTGCAGAATGGTGTACCAGGTTCTAATATATTCTTGATGAAATATGGTATCAATAATTCAATCTCAAATACTTATAAAACTTTACCACTTGTCGTAATTGGGTTTGATTTTTTATAGTATCCATCGGAAACTGTGGCAGGGGTTCATCATAGAAATCAACAACACGCACTGCGTAGCTTCAGAACGCCTCCGATTCACACATCCAGGCCAAACGTTGTCGTCGTAAACGTAGTCTACCTTGATTTCACTCTTTTTTTTATGTAGTTCTTCATGAGCGAACAAATAGGAAATTCGTGCGTTCAAACGTTCACAACAGTCGGTGCATCATTTCTAAGGTAAGAGTGCGAAGTATTCAGATGCAATCATTAAGCACGTATAGCTATGGGTGTACCCATTTCGCAACAAGGCCGAGGACCAGATGCAGGCTAATATGGATGATCCATGTATCTTCCTCTCTTGCACTTGAAATAAGCTCTCCAGTTTTTATTTTTTATCTAACTGAAACACAACTAATCAAAGCATCAGTAGAAAATCAATAACCACCGCCACTATACTCTATTTAAGAATTTCACATCGCAATAAATATAAAACCAACCACGCAGTATACAACAGTCATTCTCTTTCATTTGCTCCATTACGCAAGTCTCACCAGAACACGAAAGATGCTGCGTAGGGTATCTTCATAAACAAAAGTACGCATTTGCAGAGCAATAGACTCGAGCTGCGTATAACTGTTCAAGCATCAATAGAAGTACGTCGGTCAGAGGCCAATAACACGGAACTGCGCATAGCAAATGCCGCGCAAATGCAAGTTACGCAGACCATTGATCCAGAGACTTATTTGCTTACCAGGAAGATTGAAATGACATTACGTCATATATAGAACGTAGACTCTGTACTAGCCATGGACATAATAAGTTAACAACCATTTAAGCAGTTGAAGTTTGCAAGAATAGAGTATAGGAAGCTTGATAGAACTATTGAAGCCAGCAAGAATAAGAAACCAAAGAAGTATAAGTGCGCAAGTCCCATATTATACGAAAAAAAAATTAAATAGGTCTAACTGTGCTAACCACTTGAAAGTGATACTCCAGATGCTCGGCGTACAGCTACTGTACATTTAACTGAAGCTTGCTCTTGTTCAGTGTACAACTAATAACACAGGCCCAAGAGTGCCGGAAGCCATAGCAGCTGTATGGGTGGCCCGGCCGCAGGAGGGCGGCCTGGAGTCAGTAGTGCGAGAGAGCCAGGCGATCGATGATGCTAGACTCATTCATATTGCAGATCATTCTTGGAAAACGAGTGGCCGGTGGCTCCGGCCCCGTGCTGGCACACTAGCGACCTCGTGGGCGATATTTCTTACTACAGAGAAAAGTTGCAAGATTCTCCTGTAGCTTGCTGGGAATTGTTTCTCCGCATGTTTAAAGATGAAGGAGTATTAGGACTTGGACCGTACAGAGCCACAATAGAAAGTATGATGTTTTTTACTGTTTTCTAGAGAAGCATGGGGTGATGGATGCAACATGAAATGTTTCATAAACTTTTTTGGCTTATGTCTTTAACTGTCCTCCTAGAAAACTGAAAATAAGGGCGTAATCATTTGTGGTATAATATATTAATACGATACACAAATCCTTTACTTGAATTAGAGCGGAAAACTTTTCTTCAAAAGCTTGAACTTCAGTACGTGATGCGAATGAAACGAAACTGCTAGGTTATTCCAAAGGATACTGTGACAAAGTATGGCTCTATCGTAACTTATTGAGTGTGTCATAAATATCTACGCGCATTTTTCATTGCATTCAATATATATTTGAAGTATGATAATGAAATATGTCCTGTAGGTTTAAGTGCACATTTCTAATGTATCGTAGCTTTCATATTTCAAAATGATCTCCTTTTGTCACACGATCCAAACGATGAGTAACTGAGGGGCATGAACGCCATACTACTGTAATTCTTCTGCATTAGTATGCCATAAAGGAAGAAGACAAAATAATATGCTTTATTAGGTACACATTGGGACATGGTACACAAGAAACAGATTATTACTAAAGTTACGGTAGATACAAAGATCAGGTAATACCATCATTACAAACTACACTGCGTTGCGGTCCATTGTTTGACCTCAGTTTGGTAATAGTATGCGCTGGCTATACTGTACATGTTAGATAAATAGTTTGTAACCAGAAAACACTGTATGCGGATCACCTTGAGTAAGGCGTTATCAGACTTTTCTATCCTGAGCTGGAGACTGATAGCGCATTTTCTTACCCTGACTTTGAGGCAATCAGCATACTTTTGAGCATGTGTTATTCTTGTACTCGTTGGCATCGGAACATTCATCAGGTGCCGAAATATGTCATTATAGGCTACACCCAGACGTCCAATAGACTTCTGCTTAAAGTTCGACCATAGCGAGTGCAGGTGATAGCAGTAGCTCCGAAGCAGCTGACATTTGATTTCTTCCGAGCAGTGACCAAACTTTCTGATTAGCATGTTGTCTGCTGCGTGGAGTTTTCGCTTTTCTTTCGCTGTATCCTGGTTATCACGAAACTCATTGGTGATTTTATGACCAAGGTAAGAGAAGTTATCCACATCAGTGAGATTGACACCATTGAGTCGAGTGACTTTATCAAAAGGCAGGTTACTTCTCCTAGGTTTAATCTACATACAAACTGGTTTAACAGTATTATATTCAATACACAGTTTGCTGGCTACGCTATAATCTTTCAGGCAGTCCACAGTTGAGTACCGTTCAGCTAAGACATAGTACTTTCAAGTTGCGTCCACACGAACAGGCTTTTTAAGGAAATTTGTGGGTTTTTTTTTTGTCGTCTGCAAACACCAACAGATTTTTCGATGTAACAGATTTTTCGATTTTGGTGTTTCGAGTCATCAACTAGGTTGGAAAATAGAATGAAAAAGAAACACTCGTCAAACAGTGAACAGCAACTTGATGTTGCTGAATTTAAAATTTCCTAATAGCTTTACTACATGATTATCTATAAGGCACTGCTGATTTTATTTGAAAAATCGATATCTGCGGTGGATTTTTTTCATCGTTCTCTTCCGGAGACTTTATAAATTTTAATAGTAGTTTCTCAACGAGCCATTACCTGTGCACTAATATTTTGTAGCAACGCTTCTAACAATGATCTACGTAACCTCTGTTTCTTATTCAAAGCTTGAGCAGAGGAAGCATTGGATAGCAGCTGAAGAAATTTCAGTTCACAACAATTGCATGGATATCAGTGGTACGTCAGTTGGCCAGTTAACCCTTTGCCGCAGAGCGACAATTTTCTTTTATATTCCAAATTATGCTCTTCATACGCGACAGCTGATTCCGTCCGTCAGGTTAGAGTTAACCGTACATTCACGCCCGACAACTACTATGTCATCTACTGTAGAGAGTGGAACAAGGTCGCTGTCAGTGAGTGATTAACGTCAATTCTTACCATAAGATTTAAGGTAACTATTACCTCCATTCTAATTTCCGAGCTTTATAAAGGAAATACTGGATTTATACACAGAAAAATGGGTTTGAAAAGTGGGTTAGTAGATAAGGAATTTTTATTATCCAATGAATTACAGTATGCACTAATTATACAGCTGCAAGCTGCATAAACTTAATTCAGCTGTAAATTAGAATTCCAGCTTTGCCATGTCGCATAGGATCTATTTTTAGTTACCATGGTATTTAGGGACCA
>LQNS02278140.1:7908513-7947042 GCA_001587735.2 Parhyale hawaiensis | reverse complement strand
TTATCCAATGAATTACAGTATGCACTAATTATACAGCTGCAAGCTGCATAAACTTAATTCAGCTGTAAATTAGAATTCCAGCTTTGCCATGTCGCATAGGATCTATTTTTAGTTACCATGGTATTTAGGGACCAAACCAATTCTGCATTTATTCCATCAGTTAGAGTCCAGATTGCCAAGTACATAAACAGGTGAACAAAGGTTAACATTACACCGTTTAACATTGTATGCTGGATCTTACATTTTCTGCTTTTGCAAGCGACACTATTCTTGCCAACGTCTTGACATAAACTTGCTTGTTGAACCAGCAAGCAACTATCCTTGGTAAAGACAAAATGGAGTTGAAGCTATGAATCAGAAGCAACTACACATCCGCACCATCACTCCAGCGTGTTTCATACAACGGAAATTGGTCCGACTTCCTTCAGGCACACCCTCACGGGCGCAGAGTCTATCATTCCACGTATCAGTAACTGCCTACCTGTACAGTGAAGATCTACTTTGACAACATGAAGACATGGTCAGCGGCGTTCATGCCACACAGTTGCCAGATTTTTAGAGCTGATGTTTCGAGGTAAAAAGATATTATTTCTTTAAAGTGAATTACTGTAATATAATAGCAATATAAAATTAAAATCTGTAAGCCGTGTTGCAAGCTTGCACATAACCTTAAGTTTAACTTAGCCATTAATAAAAGTTCAGGGAGTCAACATATCTAAATGGACCACCCAAATTTTCATGCATTATTTGAAACTCTATAATTCTTTCTTTTGACAATATTTCTCATTAAAAAGTCTGTAAGTTGAAAAAACGGATTGGGTAGTACGCATCATTCATGCTTGCTAACTCTTCTCATGGTAAACGAAATTGAACGCACGAATAATTTCACTCATTATTTACATTGTTGTAAATTGAAGCTCCAAATAGAGAACTTACTTTAGACCCATTCCTCAGAGCGCTTTTAAAGCGGATGTTATAACGATGAGTGTTTAAATAAGACAGCATCTTAATAGGAACTTACCTTAGGTGACAGTAATAGTACAGTAATATGCACTGGTACGTGCTAAATATATGATTCAAAACTATTACATTTCCTACTGTTCTTGTGGATAATAGTTATCAAGCTTAACCCTTGAATTTCTTGAATTCAGATTATTTATAATCAAAAACTTGAAGATTTTTCTAGGATGATTGATCAGAACAGAATGAATTTATAATGATTCTATTCAATCTCTTTATGACTTTTCCAATACGATTGGCATCCCTTATAGGTGCAGTACAGTTGAGCGATTTTCAAATACCATACAGGTTTATAATTTCTGTAATTACAGCTCGATTACAAATTTTAATGAGCACATGATAAATTGGTAAAAGATTAAGCTGCGGCCACCTACTGTGATTGCACATGAATACATTTTTCGTTCAACTGAAGCTGCATTCACGAATTCTTTCTTTTGTTGGTGAAGTATTTAAGCCCAAATAATGAAATAGAAACAAAATTATCAAAGCACAGTTGTAGTTGAATTTACGACTGCATGATCATTAAATAAACCGCTGTATAATAGTCAGCCTAGGAAATTCAAGTTTGGTTTCTTTAGACTCTAAGACTCTCCACCAGGGAATATTTTAATGTAAGAATGCTGTGTTGATGATGTAGATGCAGTTTAATCTATAATGTTCTTTGGCATTTTTGACACCACAGAAAGCACCAATTGTAAGAAACATACTTTTCTTCTCACGCTAAGATATCTACTACATTTTCCCTTGCCTGCATTTGCCTACCAACTGTCAAGTAGAGAGGGCACTGAATATGGTTTTATGATAAGCATTGCGTCACTTTACAGCTCTCATAACCATCTATTGATGCTCTCCATGGATAAGAATACCTCAAGAGTGGGGCGTTGTGACCCACTGAGGCCTGCGTATGGGTATGACTTCCTAAAGACAGGCGCCCTAAAACGACCTCCGTACGCCTCAAAAACGCATCCTGTTGGGTCCGCTTTAGAGCCCCGGGCAAGCGTTTTACGGGCGAAGATGATCCCATGTACAGCACCCTCAGGGTATCTTTCCAAGAAACCTCTGATTGGCTTCTCTGCGCCTGATGAGTTAGGAGGCACTTGCAGGCGCCGAGCAGCGGACCTTTCAGCGGACAGAAGTTGGATTGTTTCTTGGAAATGCACGTCGGCTCGTCCGTCAGACTTGACAAAACTAACAGTCTTAAGGCTCCACTCACTGAACTTGATTAGAAAATTCCTCGTTTGCCATTCGATGCATTCTTAGGGGGAATTCTTCGTCGTTGTTTGAAAGCTTTTGCTCAAGTCAACGAGGAAAGAGTGATCGTTCCGAAAAGGCTTGGGACTATACGAAAGAGAGGGACACAAGAACAGCAAACATGTGTGTGTTTTGATTTCATCTTGTTGGAGGCAGTTTTTTTTATTTTTTACAAGCGTGAAAGTGACTTTTGAGCTTCTGGCATTGAAACCTGAGTGTAAGCAGAGTATCATTCGTAATTTTACAATAGACAGAGACAACGTTAGAGATAAAATCAATTGTCGTCACAGCTGCTGCAGCAAAAAATGAGCTAAACTATCTTAACATTCAGGTAGCTATGTAATATTGCGGAAGAATAATACTCTCGAATCTATTTTCCATACTATTCTATGGAGTTAGCGTTACTTACGTAGCCAGAACCTATAATTGTAAATTGATATCTACAACGCAAATTCCATATTTCAGACACTAACTGAAGATACAAACATTTATCTCGTCCAGTGTTACAGACGTATTTCGTGGTACACAGGCCGATTAATATTGAGTATAAGGGCTTCACATTTGGATGATATAGCAATGGTGTTGTCGAAGCCAGCTCGGCCTAAAGCTTAATGGCAATGCCACCAAAGCAGCCTCAAAAAGAATATACTATGCATTTCTAATTGCCAAACATCCCTGAGTCAACAGAATCGTAATTAGTGAAGTATAACAAAGCGAATAGCAAATCGATGTCTTTGTTTCAGGGGTACAGAAGAGGCTCTACTGCTGTTGGTAACAAGGGGCTGCAGCTATGTAAATATTCTTACTACATATCTCTAGGCTATCATGTATGAGCTGCTCAATGGGAACCCATAGTTTACAAGGTGCCCCAATGAAATGCACATAATTTCCAACGTGAAATACGCGAATCAACGTTCTACATGTTTTATGCGTCTCTCCTATTCACGTTAAGGATCTTGCAAGCAACTAATTGGGGAGAAAAGATTTCGTGGGTCTTCACTGTTCAGTGCACATCATTCGTCTTTTGATGGATGTGCAGCGTAGTAAATATTGCCTTCACTTGTACTTGATACGTGACTAAGTATTTCCCCTGTACGCACTCCGTATTGTTCCGTATGTCAATTATTGAAGAGGAAGTACTGCCGTCCCGTTGACGTGAAGCAACAGCCTAGCAGTAGGTTTTCATTTAAAGCTATGTTATGTAAGTGAATGTACCACTCAACTTACACGCAGACGATGGACAAGGCTCTGGAGGAAATTAAAATGGGAATTCAGCACTTACTTGTCAAAGCTCACCCCTGAACATGGCTGCAGGCAATCATTTCTCGGTGCGGGCTTGTGTTTGGGGTCACTGGACTATTGAAGCCCGCACTGCAATACGTGAAGCCAACAATAACTTCGACAAATGTATTGTCTGATTGAAAGAGATTCTGTTCAAAGCTTAATTAACCAATGTTGTACGGAGTTCCGGCCCGGACATCATCTCTACATATATGCAATAGCTGTGCAACAGCTACATTAGTGAAGAAACCCTTGTAAATTGTAATTATATGTTAACAACTTTTTTAATTATTATCTAATAATAGTAGAAAATTGGAGTGTAACCTGCCTGACCTCAGAAAACGGGAAACTGGTTAAAAGTCACTGTATTCCTGGCCTCTGAGCTACGTGATAATCAGGACGTAACTGTAGAGAAGACTAATGTTGATATTAGCTCGTGCAACTTAGATATACAGACGATACTTGCATATGAGAAGGATAAGATCGCATATGGAAACTTTTCGCATAGGAGTATTTACCATCGCATTCTCTTACAAAGAGTTTTACGAGTCTAAAGAAAAGAAAACTGGCGTACTCGATTATGCTGCACTAAAGCATTAATCCGTTAATCATTAATGAACATGGTTACATTTTCTTGAAAATGAAAATTATAAATTACTTCTGACAAGCTTTATGAGACTCATTCACTTTCGATACTCTGACCATCGTTCCGTTAATCTGTTGACCATCCAAACTTCAAAATAACCAGTGAGCGTTTAAAATTTCCTTAATATATGAATACTGTATAAGTTTAGTCAGATTTCAATTTGCGTTACACTGACAACTTTTCATTATTCATGCTCGTACTGTGATTCCGTTGCAGAGGCTACACTTCTACACAACTCGATCTTTTATTTCAACTATTAAACTGTGATCGCAGTCGCTTTCTCCTCATGACGGCAGAAGTGCCACCGTCTGTCTGGAACTTATAAAAGATCGGAGCTACTTTATCGGAGCACGTAAATCAACTCCCTTTGCAAATAAAAATAAAAGCTATGGAAACTATTGTGTATCTATTTGTTTATTTATCTGTCAATATTTTTCCACCATCAAGAATTTTTATTCCAAGGCCGCAGTGTTTTCGAAATAAAAATTCTTAAGCGGAATGGCAGAAGTACAGGTCTTGTAATCACTCAAAAGTTATGGATCACTGGGCATAGGTAATTGATGATGGTTGTTGACCATTTTGAAGCTTTGCATTGATGACGGTGGTAATATAATAGGAACAAGCCTCAGTTCTTTATATCATTCAAACCAAAAAGTAAAGTTTCACTCAGTTCTGGTTTAGACGACGTCGCCGTGCTATACATACTGAACAGTGAGGCAGATGGCGATATAGCTTCGGCAACAACATTTTTTTTTAATTTTGAATTTGATTTCATCCATCTATTCTTTCGCTTCTAAGACTGTATACTGCAAGCTAGAATTGGATAACAATGCTGAGCGTCATGCTAGAATTTCAAAAATTCACAACACACAGCTGTTTCAATAATTTTTAGGAAATTTCTTGATCGATTTCATGCTTTTCAGAAGCTGAGCCCTCTCGGCAGCCACTGTCAGCTTTTTGAATGCGTTGTTTTGGTCGAGTTGTACTCGTGAAAAAAAAAAACTCACTGCTGTTCCTTCTATCCCTAATATTTCCGCAGCATCCATACCTATGCTACGAGCGGAGCTCAAGGGAAAATCATCACAATGAACACTTTCTGTCATGTCGTTTTCGACAGAAGGCAACACTAGTTATAGTAATAAACATCGGCTTTCGATTTGGCCAGTGTATTTGAGATAGAAATGGGGTAACAATAACTACGGCTCATGGAAATGCTTAATACAAAAACGCCAGAATATGAACGGATAAATAAACGAATATATACACTTTGGCTTTTATTATAGTCTGTGTTTAACTTTAACGCATTCACGTTAACGCCTGTTATATACATCAAAGAATTAGCGGAATAACGATTGTCAAAGTTAATTTTTAATGAATGGATAAACGATTAACGAAATTAATTTTGCGATTAAAGATCGATACCCATCAGTAAAACTATCTCACCCTTTCTGATGTTCTTGTCTACTCTGTGAATTGATGTCTCATTTTATCACATTTAAGTAAGAGAAACAAGTAATGAAAGTAGCTTCAAGTGAAGGAAAAATGCTCATCTCGCAACAACTGCAGGTTGTCAAAGGCAAACTTTCACACCTTTAGCAAGCGTGCCTCAAAACTGATACCGGCGTTCTGTCTTTAGCTTGATTTAGATTTTTATCGTGTATTAGCACTCGCGTTACCTAATTCAGCGTACCGCGAGTACCGAAGGAGTTTGGATACTTTACCATCAGGTGGTCTAAATATAAATTGAAATAAACTGATGTCTTGAAATGTACACTGAAAGTAGTTTCATGTCTTCCTTAATGCGGCCCTATAGGAGTACCCTGTACACAGCGTTAAAGGCAACATGGACAGTATGTTGTTGCGTCGAAAATGTATAAGCAACAATCGAATATTTACTGCGTAAAGCAGTTTATACTTCTTTAGTATACCAATGCTCACGTCGCCAACAGAATGTGGGCATTTATCCCAGGAAAAACAGGGGCCGCCTCCTAGAATATAAGTCCCACCGGACTTTAATTCATCTGCAGGCTTATCATCGCACCAGCTTGACTAGATGCTCCTTTTTTATATACTTCCATTGTTTAGGCTCTGCGTTTTATTTTCTCAAGAGCTATTGCTGTGTGAACCTAGAAAGACTAAGAACCAATGCCACAGCGATACACTAACAGTAAGTCAATAGTGAAATGCATAAAATCTGACACGGAGTAGATGATGATGGGAAATTTTACCAACAAAGAGAACTTGATGAAAATTCCATAATAGCGCTTCTGCCGATATTTATAGCAAAAAGTGGAAAACAGAAGGTACAGTAAATATATACAGTCCCTGAATTGCATGGTAGTATATTGATGTACTAGAGAAACCTACACTAGTGAAGTTTAGTTCACCATAGTTGTGCAATTCACAGAAAAGTGCCGAAATTGAGTCAATGTAAGAGCTTCATGGAAGTGCTCGTTATTGGCCAGGCCGTTTTTTATTTGAGTTCAAAGTTTTTGGCTTCAGGCTTCCGATAGATGTTCTCTGGATTCAGTTGGTACTAAAAATTATGAACCTTAATAACAAACTACGTAAAACAAGATGACCTATGACGAGGATTTTCTGTGCAAGAAACCTACAAAACACTCGTGTGTAACTAAGGACGATATGAATGGGTGCGCAGAGGGGTAACGATCTTTGCTACACTGTCTATGGGGTCATAAAGAAATGGTCCAGTAATTACCAGCAGGCGGGCATGCAGCACCGCACAGAAGTGAAGCTTTTTGAAACACTTGCAAATATTCCAAAAGTATCGTTCATGAAACTGAAGTAAACTGTATCAAATTCATTTGGCTTCGAGTACGCAGACTATAGCTCTTTCACGACTGTCTTTCTCTTTTTTTGACGTTCTTCCTATTACTGTATTTCCGTAACCTCATTTGATAATTGGATGTCTTGCATGCAGAGCTGGTCGATTGCTCAGTTTCAGCTTTCCACGGCCTTTCTTTTTGGGTGATATGCTGGTCGAGGTCCTGAGGCGGTCTTCAGGCCAAAAATTTCAATACGTGAACTGCGCCTCGTTTGGCAAAAAAAGGCTTCATAGTTGCTATAAAAACTGAAATGGGTACTTGCGGTTGAATTATACAGTTATTGTAAGACATGAAAAAGGTACCCAGGTTGCTGACCGTGAAGACTACATGATGTAAAAAATGGGTCTGGAGCACTGGTAGTAAAGCCTCCAGGCCTATAAATAGGGGAGGGGGGGGGAGCTAGACGGGAACAATATTGTTGCCATAGGTTGTGCCCCGCTCAGCTCTCAGGTAACACCAAGTTATATTCCCACTCAGTTTCATGGGGGAAAATTGCTTAACAAAATATACGCCGCTTACTCAGGCATGATAATTCTCGCTCATGCACAACGGAGCTTGTGGGAAACTATAAGTGGTAGTGAATTCTTTGTTTGAAACTTTATAACCTAAATTTGCAGGGAAAGGAAAAACATACAGAATGCATATTAGCTAAAGTTCACCTGATGACCAATTACTACCAATATAAACTTATTACCAGTAATACTCTAAAACTGCTTTTAAAAAAAGTGAAGACCTCTCATATAATTACAGTAGTGAAGTTGTTTACGGATTGAATCGCATTAGAAATAAAATAATTAGTAACTACTTGGCATCAAGAGATGAGTTAAACCTGCGGCTGCTTGTTGTTCTGCGTAAGATTGAGATGCGGCGCGAATGACAATGAGCTCTGGTGGTTCCGGGAACGTTAGACAACTGCGGGGACCGTAGCGACAGCTGACAAAGACCGCCAAGCTCCAACTGAAGGGCCATAAATCGCTCCCAATGATAACAGTAACTGGAACAGGGGAGCACCGCCCCCTTCTCACTTTCTAGTGAAACTCACTCGTACCGCAATAAAAAATCGCTGTTATACAGTATAAAGGGCGTAGGGGGAGGGAGGGAACAGTAGAGAAGGGAGAATTTCTGGGAAGACGGGCTATCGGCAGCTCAAGTCAAGAGTGCTTTCTATTCATGAAGAGAAAACTGGCAGGCAGTGTTGTCAGTCATGAAAATATTTGTGCGGTTGAGAGGCTAAAATCCACGTGGCTCGTATTTTAAGGAGAAACGCTATCGGTAATGTACGTCAAAGGTCTCTAAAGGTCGAGACAGGTCTTGGAAGTGAAGACAAAAGCTCAAATCAAGAAGCCGTTGGCATATGAACAAAACTACTAAATGAGGGCTTGTGTTAGTCATAAAGATAAAACATAACAATGGAGCAGCAATGAGTACGGACTTATATATATTTATATACTCATTAACTCCTACGACTCCCATTTGGGAACTTTATAGTGTAATATGCTATCATTCCTTTGAGAAATGAATATGTGCTTTGATACTTTTGGGTAACAGATTTACTCGTACAGTAAAGAGCACTGATCCTGAATGTGTGAATAGAGGGCGCTGCAAAATCTCGTTTTAAGCTGATATCGCCGGGAAATGTCAAATCAATACTAGTCATAGGTCACCTTGCAGCCGATACTCTCCTCTAGGGAGTGACACGTGTACGTGTCGTCCTGTTTAAGGTTCAAAGTGAAATTAATCCTACAAGAAGCGATGCACGAAGGGATACTGCGCAAATCCTGACTTTAAGGGAACAGTACAAAGCAAGAGCTGTAATATTTACAGGAAAGGCTATATAAGTATGTAAAATCCATACCAAGAAAATTACGGTATACAATACCATGTAGTACTCATGACTAATTGTACAGGAAAGAGCAGCCAAAAACTTCTTTTTACCATGTAATGTGCGCATTACTAGCTTTTATACGGGTAAAGGAACTTTAGTATGGAGTAAAAAGGAAGTCATTATTATAGTCCCTAACAATTTCCATTAAACTAACAGCATGAATAAGAAAAAGCTTGTAATATCTACTTTGAGCTAAACTCAGCAGCTTTCAGTTACCCTCACAATAGGCGTCAGGGAGACGAAGACTATGAGATGCATTATCATTAATAGGCCAATAAGTTGGGCAAACGACATCATGTACATACTACGGCATACTTGAACATCTTGAAAATCCCAGTACGTTTCATTAGGTTACTACTAACACAGAATATCAGGAGATAATAATGTCTCATTAAGCAACTAGAGCACTCTGAGAGCGCATACCTCCGTCAAGCGAGGCAAGGCTAGCAAGAAAATTCAAATTGGCTCTGAAACCATAATTTTCTTTCTTTAAGCTCCAAAATCTGATCATTTGTGCCTTTTGATAGTAATAACAGCTTGTGCAATTTTCTTGAAGATCCGTTGATAACTTTTTGAGTTATACTGCTAACAAATGTTTTGACAAACATGAGTCAAACATGCATACAAACAAACAAACAAACAAACTGATCTGCACCAAAATTTTCTCATTTATATCTTTTAACATTACTAACAACCCCTATATATTTCATAAAGATCTATTCATTTTTTTTAGGTTATTGTGCTAACAAGCATAAACTTAAAAACAGTGACAAACGAACGAACAAACGGATCATAACCAAAATTTGGTCATTACTCTTTGTTATATACCTAACAACACATATTGATTTCATCAAAATCCATTCTTAACTTTTTGAGTTACGGCATTGAGAAAAATGAGGTAGATAAACAAACAAACAAACAAACGGATGGACATATCTTCACCAAAAGTTAATCATCTGTTCCGCCTGACATAGGCCTACCTAACAATCCCCGTAAATTTCATCCAAATCAGTTTATAACTTTTTGAGTTATCTTGGTGACAGACAAAGAGACAAACATACAGACAGACAAACACGACAAAAACTTATGCTCCTTGGCGGAGGTAATTACAGATTCATAGACCGCAAGAGCACTGTTGCGGTCTATGATAGATATTTCATTGGAGCAGTTGATTCAATACTGATGAGTATAAACTATAAATAGCAAATACTGAAATGCTAATCTGCAATACCTGTGACCGTGAATCCGACATCGACCTCCGTATGAAGAACATCTCTCATATCAGATGCTAAATTTAGCCTTCCCCGCCTCTGCAGCAGCACCCAAAGCCGTGCTCTGAATTGGCTAATTAACACGAGGTTGATGCGTCGTCAGCACCTGAGCATTGAGAGTTTCCTCGGCAGAGCTCATCGAAGTTTCCCTGGTAACTTCCTCTGCTACAGCAAGTCCATATTTCTTTAAGCATTGAAGCATTGCTTCATTATGACATCACGAAGAAGTTGCATAGATGTTGCGTATGCAGGACATTTTATGCACTACGCAGAAGCAAATTTAGATAAATCTGCCACTTTGGGGAGTAGAATTCAATGTTGACCTCTTGCTGAGGGCTTTGTGAGGAGGATAGCCTATGCGGATGGACCAGAACAGAGTAAGGCAGCAAACTTCTCTTTCATTAATCAACAAATACTATTCCATTTATTTCTGCCTGATATTTGTTCATGGAATCAACTAATGCTGCTCGTTTATTTTTTATATTTGTGTGTCTGTGTAATCAAAAATTACCTTTCATTTATTTCGATCTCTTTTATTTTATGTGATGAGCAAATATGACTCGTTTATTTCAGTCTTAATTTGTATTTGTTCACCTGTACAGGGATTTAACATAAATAGACTTAGAAAATAAAAAATGTTATCATCTGCTATGAAGAAGACCGATTTTCAAGCTATGCAGCATGTATTCAACATGTTGCTTGCAGTCCGATAGGAAATTGTTGATTAAACACACACTATATTTCAGGTTTGATAATTTGCATAAGGTCAGTTTAAATACATTGTAGAGAATTTGATCAGTCAAGTAAGCCCCCTGTAACAGCAATTTTCTATATATTGAAATACAAAGATCAAGCTGTCATGACTGACATATAGATCAGTAAAGAAGAACAGTACTATTTAATTTAATGTATCAGTGATCTCCTACTGTACACTAACTTCTTTAATTAAATTATTCTTTGCACTTAAGTGCGATTTCTGATAAGTCATCGCAAATTATAATGTTCTTTAATAAATTTTTTCACAGCATTATTTTCTGTGACAAATAACTTTGTACTCGCATATAGGACAGTAGCACGTTCTTTGAAAAATATCTCACTTCGAAAAGCGTTCACAACGACGCAGTTCGGCACACCTACACACGCACACTCCTACGCAGCAACACAGTTTATATACAACTGTATATGGACGAGGCTGGGGTCATCAGGGTACGCAGTTAACACCAATTTCTGGGAAAGCGCCCGCCGCTGCGTCCATCAAAGCGAGAGCTCCTCTGATTCCTCAGTCGGACCGCAGGATACAAGCGGGCCTGAAGGTAGCCACAAACGGGCTTCTTTCTTGCCAATCCTGTTTGCTAAATAGAGTGATTATATAGCAGCTAATTTCATCTCAAAATGTGCCGCAGCGGCATGTGCCAAATAGTATTAACTTAATGAGATTGGCAAAATGAAGTTTTTTCCAGGTACTTAAGACGGGCAAAATAGTTAATATGGAAGTAACCGTACATGGTGACTTGCCTGGTGTAGGCTTAAGCCCTGTCTTGAAAGGGTAGGGAAATATACAACTTCTGACAAGTTGCAGTTTGCAAGATGAAAGTGACCTGAATGTATAAGAGGGAACTGATCGGGCAATCGAGTAATAAAGAGGTAGTCATTTGGACAGGCGTTGAAATTAATCGTGATCTAGATTCAGGTTGGAATTTGGAAAGAGAACACAATTCCCAGTGGGACACCCTGTAAGCAAGGCTACCAGACGTATATGATTAAATACAGGTTACGGTCGCTGCTCTGAGCAAACAAGAAGCAATTGAAAATGTAGCAGTAATTAAATGTTTTTAATGAACAGATTAATTGGAGTATGCTTGATAAGAAAGTCACGTAGATACCCTCACAAAAATTAGTCAATAACGGGTCATGTTGAAGCCTGTACATGTGAAAGTCAGTAGATTATGCAAAAGAGAATATATAACGTATTTTACAAGCCCTGAGCTCCTAACTACTGCTTATACTTTCTTGAGCTTCAAAACTTCAATCCTTTATAAGATTATCGACGTCAATTTGTACTACATGCAGATCAGATTTTAAACCAAACTTATCTTTTAGGAAGTGTCAAAGTCTGGAGATACAAGAACTCTTTAAAGCACACTTAATCCTAAACAAGTCCACGATGCACATCTCGTGCCCAAACGAACACGCATTAAAGACCTTAGATCTGTCTTTCCGCTTAAATACCCTAGCAGCGACTATCTTTACTGAGAGCATCATCTTAGGATGTCTTTGAAATGCACAATTAAGAAACTGTACCTAATATCAGCGGGTGAAGCTCTTTATAGACGTACCTAAGGGAATTTCACCTAGACGGCTCTAACATTTATAGAGCGCTATACTAGTATAGAGCACGTAGGGGCGCGTTCCACTGGACACGGAAATTAAGCTATCAAGTACTAAATATAAAGTCGACTAATTCTAAAATTTAACGTTTCGGGAGTAAGTATCCCATCTTCAGAAATTAAAAATTCTAATCTACATGTATGAAGTAAAAATATTCTTTATTACTAACGTTTGAGGAGAGGAGCAGATACTATCGGGAAGGAGTCTAAAAGGCAAATGAACCGGGGTAGGTTGAGGGGCCGAATGTAGGCTCTTGTACAGTCAGCGGGATTAGTTAGATATGCACTGTGTGAAGTTGTACAGCTGAGGTCATAATATTGAGGCTGGGTTTTGTTCTGTGGATGTGGAGAGATTCAAATGTTTTGAGCTCGATGGGATCGGAAGAGTTTATGATGGAGAAATCATTCCTGCTGATGGGATTGTTGTTTTGTTCTGCTGAATGTGAGGGATTCGCCAGTGGTAAACCGATACGACTGGATACACCTCATTGTTGGTCAATACGGGCATTGAAGTGTCCAATGCTACCGATGTAGGAAGCGCTGCAGGCCTGGCATTGATAACGGTAAATAACACTGGACAAAAGTGGTGTGGGGGGTTTGTCTTTGAATTTGAAGAAGGACCCTATGGTAAATGTGTTCTTTTTTATAGAAAATTGAAGTTGATATGTGGGTAGACTGCAGAGAGGAATGTTTTCAAAGTGTTTACTGCACTAACAGATGCTTTGTTGCAGTTTGTAATATGACAACGCGTAAAAGAAGTTCAATTTACGGACCGAGGGTTTGCTATTGCCGGGATAGAACAGTTTATCTAGGAACAACTTGCAGTAGTGATCCAAAAAATTATGTGGATCACCGTTATATTGGAAAAAATTTCAGAGAAAGTTAATTTCGTTAGAAAATTCAAGGTAGGAGGAGGACAAATGGTATGCTCGAAATAGTAATGTTTTTATTGCATTGATTTTGATCTGATCGTAGCAGTGACTGAAAAAAAACTTGTCCCGAGGCCGGAGAATGTTTGTTTTCTGTAAACTCCAGTGGTCAGTGTTGAGTCTTGGTTGATTATTAAAACATCTAGAAAAGGTTCAAAACCAATCAGTATACCTTGAGCAAATCATATTATTTTCGAGACTCAAAAACCTCCGATTACCTCCCAATGCCTATTTAGCCAGTTCGACATCACCCCTCTCTTCACCAACATCCCCATAGACGATACCATAGATATTATTTGTAACAGTCTTCAATGACACGGACCTATTTCACAACATGGACAAACCTACCTTCAGAACTTTCCTCACCCTCGCCATTAAAGATTCTTTCTTCATGTTTAACAATAGACTGTATAAGCAAATATATGGAGTTTCTATGGACTCCCTGCTGAGTCCCTCTCTAGCAAATATTTTTCTATGCCATCACGAAGCCTTTTGGCTTAACGACTGCCCACATGACTTCAAACCGATCCACTATAATCATTATGAAGATGACACCTTCCTCGTATTCAACAATCAAGCAGATTCTGATCTATTTCTGGAATATTTGAATAGTAAACATTCAAATATAAAATTCAGGGTCGAAAATCAATCAAAAACTTCTTTAGCCTTTCTAGAAAGTTCTGAAGGTAGGTTTGTCCATGTTGTGGAATAGGTCCGTGTCATTGGAGACTGTTACAAATAATATCTATGGTATCGTCTATGGGGATGTTGGTGAAGAGAGGGGTGATGTCGAACTGGCTAAGTAGGCATTGGGAGGTAATCGGAGGTTTTTGATTCGGTCTCGAAAATAATATGATTTGCTCAAGGCATACGACCAATTCAATATCAGTGCAATAAAAACCTTACTATTTTGAGCATGCCTTTTGCCCTCCTCCTACCTTGAATTTTCAAATGAAATTGACTCTCTTAGACCTTGCTTTAAAAATAACGGTCATCCACAGCATTTTCTGGACCACTACTGCAAGTTGTTCCTAGACAAACTGTTCGATCCCGGTATTAGCAAACCCTCGGTCCGTAAATTGGACTTCTTTCACTCGCTTCCATACTACAACAAAGCATCTGTTTGAAACACTTGAAAACGTTCCTCTCTGAAGCCTACCCACATATCAACTTCAAATTTTCGTACAAAAACACACATACCATAGGGTCCTACTTCAAATTTAAAGACAAACACCCTACACCACTTTTGTCCAGAGTTGTTTACCGCAACCAATGCCAGGCCTGCAGAGCCTCATACATTGGTAGCATTGGACAACACTTCAAAGCCCGTATTGACCAACATTGAGGTGTATGCAGTCGTACCGGTTTACCACTGGCGAAACCCTCACATTCATGCCTACATGCCAAACAAGACAACCATCCCATCAGCAGGAATGATTTCTCCATCATAAACTCATCCAATTCCATCGAGCTCACAACATTAGAATCTCTCCACATCCACAGAACCAAACCCAGCCTCAATATTATGACCTCAGCTGCAAAACTTCTCACAGTGTATATCTAACTAATCCCGCTGTCTGTAGAAGAGCCTACATTCGGCCCCTCAACCTACCACGGTTCATTTGCCTCTTAGACTCCTTCCCGATAGCATCTGCTCCTCTCCCCAAACTTTAGTAATAAATAATGTTTTTACTTCCTAGATGTAGATTAGAATTTTTGATTTCTGAAGATGGGATGCTTACTCCTGAAACGTTAAGTATCAGAATTAGTCGACTTTATACTTAGTAATTGAGATTTATCGTAGTAAAACATGTTAAGCTATCAAGGGTTGACTTGTCCAATACTTCAGACAGAACCTTTGGCTTCGCAACTCTAAATTGTACTGCAAGTGTTAGAAACAACCTGATTACATTCAGCCGTCTGAAAATTCCTTGTTATGGAGCACGATTGGGTTTTTGGGAGTTTCATGTGCAACCTATACAGGGAGAACGCCGGTAACACAGTTGAGCATGTCGAAGACCGGGCATTTGCCTGAAATTTTGGTTTAGTCAAGCCTCGACGGCTTAATTTCGGCTCCCTATCGAACGAGCCCATAACGACCTTGGAATCTTACTCTGAATTCAGGCTACGCAGCTCCGTAGCCATTGTTTAATAACTTGTCCGTTAATCATGTACGGTATGACCCAATACAAAGCTAAGGCTGTGTTCACACGTCATTCCTATCAGCGCGTTCACGTACGCATTCACTCGACCGAATGTTTTGTACCGTCATTGTCAGCACAACTTTGTGTACACAACAGAAACTCGTTAAAATGTTAACCGTCTAGTCAGTTTTCTTGTCATGTGTCACTAGGTAAGTTACGGATGTCTCTTCAGCTTTGGAGTGAAATAAAAACCAGGAAACAGAGCACAGCAGAGCGTTCGGAAGAGTAGGTGAAAGAACGGACGCTTTGATATGAATGACGTATGAACTCGCCCCCTTTTTTTATGCTTCGTTCTTTCGTGAATGATGAGTATTTGGCTGATAAAGATAGCTCAATTGTTTTTTTCTTTTTAGAAAATAGTGGTAAATGTTCAATGACACCAAATTTTTTTCGACTTGGCGCGTCATCGTCTCTACTCAAGGTTGTTAGCATTTAGTACAGAAATACATTATTAATTCCTGTTACCAGTAGGCATGGCCCGATATAAAGGGCGACCTTGTGAAAAATTACGCAACCAAGGCCCAAAACTTTGCAATGTGCTTAAATCTTGATTTCCTCAGTCGCCTTGAGACTCTTAATTCAAAGACACTAAACTCTTTGATGAGGTCTCTTCTCTGTCTTCGACCCTGAGGGGACAATCTTTATCCTTTTTATTAAAACTATCCTTTCACACTTGGTTGGCATAGCGACGCTTTGTGCTTTGAGGTCAGATCTTATATTTCTGACTTCGCTAATTACCTGACTCGATAGAAGAGTTATCTTTGGCAACAATTCAAGAGTATTGAACTAAATTTGGTTTTTGACGTAATGCGGAGTGTTTAACTACAGCTGATGTAATGCTGGCACAGCACTGAACTGCTCACGGTGTCAATTTCCCTTAGAAATCAACGACTGCCATGACGGCAGATATAAAATACTTGAGTTCTTCAAGAGCATCCAGCTCTGCTTATACTTTATACTCTCATAGCAACAAATGGAACTGCTTAGGAATTGAAAGTTTTTCCGCTTATATGGCGTTTTGTTATAGGTGATTCTGATATTGAAATAGCATCCGAACGCTTTTATGTTCAGCAAAGTGTTGTTTCAAAAGCAGCAGGCGCTACTGCGAGAGTAGACCAAGGTAGATATTTTTTGTCGCTACACGGGAAAGCGTGCTGTGCTCGGGACTTGACTTTCCACAATTTAGGTATTTCTTTTCGTTAGCTACGAGTTTCTATGGTGCAGTTATTAATGACATGACAGTTTGCATGTATGTCTGTACGTAGTATAGTACTTAGGTAGAACTCATAGAGAGAATAGGCACAAAGTGTTCATCATTCGATCACAGCGAGGTATCCCTGGATATAATGGAAAAACTGTAGTTTTATTTAGCGAACTACAGGTAGAATTTCAAGCGTGTCACGGTACATCCTGTATATGTGTGTGTGTGTGTGTGTGTGTGTGTGTGTGTGTGTGTGTGCGGCTCACATTTACAGTAGATGTACTGGCCCGTCCGCTGTGTACTGCCCAAGAGACCTACTGTACAACTTAGGGCAATTTCGATTGCGCTCAGAAATTAAGCGCTCCAGACTTGACTTGTACAACTACAGATTGTCCACTGTTTTATTTTACACCACTAATTTAACCAATATAATTCAAGAATGAACTCCGTTAAGTTTAGTGACCCCTAAGCAAGAATGTCAGATATGCAGGAACTAGCTGCTAGCCTGATATATTTGCCCACGTTTATGCAAATGACTTGGAGTTCCAAAACTCAATTCCAAGAAATAATTTTCGCTGCTATTACTTTGCAATTATCGCTCAGATTTTCATTGTGAGGCGCGAGTTTCCGGGAAATCGCCTTCTTATTTTCGTGTTCATTCCTTCGGGCAGTCTTTATCAGGCCCATCATTGGGCTCATTTGCGGTGGGGCTCCAATTAAGTGCGGCGCTCGGTCGGGGGAGGCGGGGGTGCGGCTGAGAAGAAGGGCATAATCACGAGCGAGCATCGCACAATTGGGACCAGGAGACGCCTTGCTCTAGTTGCTAATGAGTAAATGCACTCCTAGAAGCCCTCCGTTATAATCGTAATCAGGCATCGCACAATTGGAACCAGGAGACACGTTGCTCTAGAGGCTAATGAGTAAATGCACTCCTAGAAACCCTCAGTTATAATTTTAATCAGGCATCACACAATTGGAACCAGGAGACGCCTTGCTCTAGTTGCTAATGAGTAAATGCACTCCTAGAAACCCTCCGTTATAATCGTAATCAGGCATCACACAATTGGAACCAGGAGACACCTCACCCTATGGCAGTGGTTCTTAACCTGAGAGGCGTGAGCGGATTCCATTGGGGCGCGAGCCTCCGCAGTAAATCCTGATTTAGGCTGAAGAGGTTATGTGTAAGTTGTGTTTTACTGCTTGTCTGTCACCAAGATAACTCAAAAAGCTATGAACTGATCTTTACGAAACTCACAGGGAATGTTAGGCATGTTAACAGTAACAGATGATTAACTTTTGGTGGAAATCCGTTCTTCTGCTTGTTTGTCTGCCATTTTTTTTCCTCTGTGCCATAACTCAAAAAGCTATGGACGGATTTTCATGAAATTTACACGAGTTGTTAGGTTTTTTGTGAAGAGTGAGCGAACAAATTTTTGTAATAATCTGTTCATTCGTTCGCTGCTGCGTTTGATTTTTTGCTTGGTAGAACAGTAACTCAAAAAGTTCCGCATTCATCTTTATGAAATTTACAGGAGTTGATAGTAATGTTAAAAGACAGATGTTTAAATTTGATGCAGATTGATTGGTCCGTTTGTGTGTTTGACTTGTGTTTGTCATAATATTTGTTGGCAGCTTAACTCTAAAAGGTATGGACCGATCTTCAAGAAAGTTACAAAAACTTAATACAGTGACCGCGAAAACAATGTTTACCCCTTTGCCACAAAAACAAAGTTATTGCATAATTCACTAATTACTTAGCTTCCGCATTCCCATCATATGAGAGGAGGGTGATATGATGAGTGTTGCTTCACCCCAGCGCCACACAGAAATCCCGCTACACAGTCAGTCTGTGATCTATCTGAGCTCGAGCAGAGTGCTCGTACATTGCCGGTGTTCGCTGGCCTCGACATTCCTATCTTTTTATCTATTTTGGCAGTATACCAAAAACCACCACGGGATGGCAATGGGTAGAAAGATATTTACCATTGAAGAAAAGACTGGCCCGCTCACTATAATCGAGCAGGGAGGGCCGATTAACGGCGTAGCTGTCAAAGTGAATGTCAGCCGAGTGTCCCTCTTTAAGCTTAAAAAATCAGCTGCAGCACTCCTTGTCGGGACCATACCGCCACGCAAAGTATGTTGTGGGTGGAAGAGAAAGACAACAGCAAGGATGGACATGGTGTTGGTGAAAGAGGTGAAGCTTGCTGTTGTCTTCTCTTACGCCCACATCCCACTTTGCGTGGCGGTATGGTTCTGGCAGGGAGTGGAGCAGCTGATTTTTTAAGCTTGAAGGGGAACACTCGGCTGACGTTCAGTGCGACAGCTACGCGGTTCGTCGGCACTCCCTGCTCGATTAGGGTGAGGGGGCGAGTCTTTTCTTCAATGATAAGCTGCCAAATTTTACCATAACTTTGTTTTTGTGGCACAGGGGTAAACTTTGTTTATGAGGCCACTGTACTATCAAAAGGTACAAATAATTTGATTTTGGTCTTGATACAACGAAAATCATGGGGTTTGGAAGTCAGTTTAAGTTTTTCTTTACTGTTGCCTTGCCTGATTGGCGGATGTATGCCCTCCCAGAGTGCTCTAGTTTGAATTATTTGGTACCTTTGGTCGTGATTTGGTACCACATTTATTTAGAAACACTAAGAGGGGGGGGGGGCGAAGGAAAAAAAATATATCCCTAAGTGGGGTGAGGGAGTAAAAAGCTTAAGAACCACTGCTCTAGGGGCTAATGAGTAGATGTGCTCCTTGAAACTCTCCGTTATAATTGTAATCGAACATAGCCCAATTGCGACCAGGAGAAATGTTTTTTTTTTTTAAAGGCTCTAGTCCGAATATGGGCTACAGCATCGCACCATTTGGAATTAGACAACTTACGCTATACATACATACCTCCTATTGCCAATGAATAAATGTTCTTCTTGCAGAAGCTCTGCGGTACCTATAGTATTGAGTGAAGATCGCACAGTTGGAGTGTGGAGGAAACACTGCTAAGAAAACCTCCATTAGAATCATAAGCCGACACTGCACAATTAGGACTAAGAAGAGTCATTCGCTATATCCATTAGTACTGATAACTGAACGCGCGTATTACGAACTCTTCGGCGTATTCATAGACGAGCACTGCCCAATAATTAGGCTCACTACAAATTAAATTTTTCGAAGATAGCTTCATCGAAGTTAAATTCATCACCTAGTAAGCTTATCGATCGTCTTAAGCTTCGCTTGGTAAATTCATTGATAAGCAAATTCAATGCCTGGTAAATTCAACGCCTCAAAAATTGATAGCAACTGTCCATACCATGATTCATAAGAATCTAGCCCACAGATGATTCGCCGATGAACCTACTATGAAATAAATACGATTTCCAGCGAATTCCCCCAAACAGATCTACCGACCCCCGCACAATCACAATGAGAAACGTCATGCGCTTTACTCATGGGACTATTTTGTTCCACCAAAAGACAATAATATTGACTGAGAAACACGCACCTACACAAGTTTATTTTTCTACTCGTGATCGGGATTCTGCCACATTTCTATACATTGCATTTATGTGCTTCATCTGTTGAAATTTCGAAACATTGTTGTTGAATATCGAGATATTTGACAGCAGCAATTTTCCTTCTTCAATATTCTTGCCATCCTTCTTCCGTGCTGCCGAACATTTATATAAATCGCCATATGCTCATTTCTTAAGGCCTATCAATCAATGTTATTTCTATGAGAAACTAATTCTATTGGTTCTATGTTTTAGAATTAAAAATCAAGCATCAACTATTTACTTTTCTGTGCATTTTGTCTTCTGCAGCACGTATGTCGGCGCTAATTGGAACGACATGTCATTTGTTGCTACATGATAAGTTATGAGTTCATTATTAGTAATAGATCAGTTCACAGATTCCTTCGCTCAATTAGAGACCCCAAAGGTAGAGAACAAAGAGAATTCCTTCACTGGCAGCAAAATAAGGGCCGACCGGCGTGGGAGATTCATAATTGCAAAGACCAGTCGAGTGGGTGGCCGAGTATTGGCTTCACACACATACACCACCACGCAGTCGGTCTCGAGTTGCTACAAATCGATTTCAGTATAGGTATTTTTAAATAAATCCTTTTCGACTCGTGGTTTCTCAGCGTGAACTACGTTTGCCCACTAGTGCGTGGGGTATAGTAAGGTACGTTCTATGATACACTCGAAATGAACTTAGTGAGCATATGTAACTCAAGGTATTTTGTCGTATTTTCTATGGTATAGTGTACATGATGGGAAAATGCTACTCGTGGTATTTTGCGGCATATGCAACGGTATAGTGTACATGATGCGTACATGCAAGTGGACGTATATGATCTAGATATCGATGGAATAGTGTAGTTAATGGGTATGTGTATCTCGGGGTAATGTAGAGGATATTTATCATAATACTGTATATATTGCGTATACGCAGTTGATCTTACTGCCATCTGTTGAGCCACACTGCTTAAGTAACAGTTTCCCAGTGCTTCGAACGTGCTCCAATGTAAGACTATTTCTATACCTCTATCATCGAGGAAGTCGTCAACCGATATATATTTTAATACTAAAGTGAGCATTGATACAAACTATAAGGAACCAGACTTGCATTTACGGTATGTTTTCTTTTCCTTTGTCTACGGCACCGTATTCTTGTTATCGAGTTTATTTTGTTGTTTCTCAGTGCGTTTAATTTCTTCTCATGAACATCATTTTTTACACCACAATGCCTCAAATGTCGTCCGTTAAAATCATTGCCGTGGCTATTGATAGCATTTCAAAATGACATACCAAGTGAAAATGAGAAGCCACGGTAAACGATACTAGGTACAAAGCTACTCGTAAGGAGCAATTAAAGGTTGATGCATAGACCGCAACAGTACTTGACTCTCAGGTCCAAAAGTGGCCTCTGACGCTGGCGGCCAAAATAGGATAAATGGGATTTTCTCAACAGCTATTATGAACATGTCCAGTTCTATGATATGAACATTATAATTATAATGTAATTGAGGAATATTTCACGAGTGCTTTTTATTAGATGACTGAATGAAAAAGCGAAACAGATTTACAAACGCTTTATGTTTTTAAAAATATTTTCTTTGTCTAAAAGATTACGCCATTGATTTTTTTCAAATTTCAATACGTTTATTCACTTTCGGGTTATAATATGAGTTGTCAACTTAACAAAACTGAACATTTATGATCCCATTTGCTGCTTTCACTTAATAAAATTGATAACGTTGCCAAAGCTGCTCTTAAGAACTGTGACATGTATGGAGGAGGAATACCTCAAAGTACCGCCCGTCGCTGAATTCCGTGCTTTAAAAATGGGAATTTTGAGCTGAAGGACGGGTCACGTCCCAGTCAACCAACTCTGCTTTCCTAGAGATTAAACTTAGTTCTGCACAAAAATCGACGTTAAACTGCCAGTTAAGTGGAGACTGGCTGACGTGTGATAGAAAATAAAAGAAATAAACTGTGATGAACCACTTTTACTTAACGGGCAAAATTCCAAGATTGGGAATTCGTAATATGCTCATGACAGATTACTTGACCCAATAATACTTATATTTTGAGTATTATCCATCCACCATTTGACATTGGACGTGCCTTGCGTACAGTAATTAAGAGCTCACTAATGCAGAAGATATTGGCGCTCTGTTGACTTACATAAGCATTCTTCTTAGATAGTAAGTTGAACCTCTGCATGCAGAGTCAACGATCTCTCCTCTGCGGAATCTTTCACATTTTGGGCACAAAAGAACTGGAGCTTGTTCCCTGCAAGCTTGATAAAATTTCAGAACGCACAAACTGAGTCTTATAAATTAACCAGCTTTAAAGATGTAAATTTCAACAGACAAATTTTGATAAAAGTTTGACAGTATGTTGAATTGAATTCTGCTTGAGTTAAACTGATAATCATCGTCTACATGTAGGGTGTAATACATTGCTCGTCACATACAATATAATTTTTTCTATGGCTATACATCATTTTTTGCCTTTCTTCTCGCTTTAATGAGATAATAAGTCTCAACCATGGGTTAGTAGGTCAGTAGACAGGCTCTCTACCGCAGTAGATCAATAGCACGTTCTACCCGGTGACCTGATGCAGCATAAGCTCTGCAGACCGGATGGATTGCCCTCATTCCAGGGTAGATTCAAGCCAACCCACGGCTGCTGCAGCGGCTGCAGAACCAATAGGAGCTTCTACCTCGTGACCTGGTGTCGTGGGGGCGTTGCACCCTGGACACACTGACCTACACTGCGTACGGTAGACGCACGCTCACCTAAAGGTTCTTGGGTACGTCCGTGGCCCAGGTAGAGGCTTCTACATATTGAACTGACGCAGCGGGGGCGTTGCACCATGGACACAATGCCCTGCACCGGTTGCGGCCGACTCAGGGCAATATTAAGGTTGTTGAACACGTCTGAAACACAAGCAACTGCTGTTGCTTTTTCTTACGGGGCAGTGTCGTTCACTGCCTTCCTATTGGGTATGATAATCTCAAATCAACATGCTGGCTAGTACTTTCATGAGACTGATGGCACTTTTAACTGGGGCATATTCAGCTGAGCCATTATCCGCAGCACATTATCTTCGCATTGCGTGGCTGGGAACTGTCCCAACCCTGGGTTATTGGGTACTGCTAAACTATTTATCCCAGTGGTCCTTAAGGGGTGCGCTGCAAGGTGAGGTCAGGTGCTCCACGAAAAACTTAATATAATATGAAATATGTACATTCTGTTACAGCATTTCAAGATATTTTGCGATTGTGGTAATATCTGCACAACACTGTTAAATTCTAATATTGGCACAGAGGGCTCCGAAATATTTTTCTTGATTTCAAAGTGCGCTGCGAGTATACAGTTTGAGAACCTCTAGACTTTAGCCTCAATCTCCGTAGATGCTGCTAGATATAGTCACATTACACGGCGTACAGTAGACTCGCACCAAACTAAATATGACTACTGGATGCTTCGATCGAAGTAGTAACAGTTTCAGTCTCGGCTTCAATTAGTGAAGTGATGCAAGCTGAACGAACTGCCTCTGACGCTGCTCACGCCAACCTAAAGGTTATTGAGTATAGCTCTAGTATCAACAACAACCCTACTCTATTAGCCACAGACCTTTCTGCAGGACGACGATGACACTAAAGGTGGTCTAATTGCCCTCGTTGCTTACGTTTCTGCAGTCCCAATACATACAGTCAGCAGCTGGCTGCTTCTGACGTGAAACCTGTGCAAGCGTGATTGCTAATTACGAATATGTATTGCGCAATGGTGTACGTCAACTGTGATGCGATACTGTCAAAGCCCTCAAGCCTAGCGATTAAATCTGATGAATGTTATTTACAAAGAAGATCAGATAAGGTAGCTGTAGGCCTTTACGTGTCCTCTGAAAATAGCTCTCTGCTGACCTTCCCTTGGGCCTCACGTTTGGTTTGGAGTTTTAGTTCTCAAGTTTGGAACATTCAGAATACAAACCACGGAGCCACTCGGGCTTATACGTTATGGTTATGTCCTCATTTATTGTTGCGCGGAAACGGAAGCAGAGTTCGGCAAATAAATATTTCCTATGTTCAAATCTAAATTGCGAACAACTCCCGCACGCTTTCCGAAAAACGCTAATGCTGTCCCACGAGCGCTGATTCAAACTACTTTACTAGTTATAATTACGAAACAGAATCGCACTAATTCTCCTTTTGGTGAGAGCTTCAGCAAGCCTCAATATAGAATTTTACACTTACCTAGCCCAAAGTACTTTACATACTTCCACATCCCCGATGATTAGTTCATATCCTGAAGTAAGTAGACGTAGCCTATTATCAGTTTGTTAACATCCTAAGCATACCACGGCTATCTCAAAACAGCACAAGTATATTTTATGCAGTAAAGGTGCATTAAAGCCTTAATTTCCCGTTGTATTGACCCCATTCGTCCTCTTTCACTGCATTTCCAATTTATTTAGTGGAGAGAATGAATTTATTTTTAACCAGTAATTGTATTACAGCAGACACCCTTAGAGTTCTCGTCTGTTTTGGAGCTGGAGGGAAAAACGGCAAAAACTTACCGCTTATTTTAGGGCAAGCGTAGCCGAAGTGGCTTCATTAATTCTGCACAATAGAGCGATAATTCTTTGCTCTCAGCCACTAAAGGCACTTTTTACTTAATGTATTCAGTAGCAGTGCTTCAAGAACAGAGTAGAGAATGGAAACTCTTTGCATGAATATAATAAAGGACTTCATGAAACGGCACCTCTACATACGTTGTGTACATGGTGTGCATATCGCAATCTGGACCTCGTCTGAAAATTGTATCATCATGAGCTAGAGCAAAAAAATTCAATAATGTTCACCTTATATTACCGAGTATTTAGTTGAATTGCTTCTGCTCAGTTCAGAAGAGTTATCTAAAGGTCTATGTAAAATTTACAGGTGACGGTTTGATGATTAGATAGGCCACAGCTACACCAGATCTTAGAAAATTGTGCCTTAATCGAGGAAAGTGTCGAAAACCTGGTTTTCGTTTATCCAGTATCACTCTGTATATTGGAAGTATCATACCATCTTCAAAATTTTAGCTGTCATTTACCCAGCTTGCTTTAAGACATTGTTAATTAATAGATATGTGTTAGATAAAGTTGCCAAATCTAACGAAGGGAGCCAGCACTGCCAATTCAATGCATGCTGCTAATTTCACTTTCTTTCCATGTATTAGCACCTCAGTTTTTTTTAAATAAGTTGACCAAACCTAATGTATGCAACTAGTCCAAATTTTTTCCCATCAAATTAAAAAAATTGAATGCCTGCGAACAACCCGAAGTTTCTCTAGATCAAATTACTAAACTAAATGCATGCAACTAATTCAATTTGCAGTTGTTGTTATTGTTGTTGATGATAACTCTTGATTCAAATTATTCTGCGTATTTGCTGTAACACACTAATAATTTTTTTTTATTATCAAATACTCTTTAAAGTCTCCTATGAGCATCTGATAAAAGCCTATGATTCTCCAAAAATAGGGAGACAATCATTATGGCCTAACAAAGCTCCCAGCGCTGGACGACATAGAAGCGAAAGAAGCCTCCTCTTACTACCGGTACCCGAGTCTGCGTCAGCTCTGGAAGCACCAGGCGGTGATACATTTCCGTACATGTCGCAAAAACCTGAGATTAATGATAAGTGTTTATGAAAGATGGCAGCGATTAGACCAGGCGAAGCCGATCTGCACCGGCAGGTTTTATGGATTAGAGTTTCCCAGGAAAACGCTGAGCAAAATGAATTACTAAAGACCAGTATCATACTGGAGCTTGTTATTCCAGAGTTTAGCATTATTCTGGAGGACGTTGTTCCAATGATACAACTCAGATAAGTATGCCATGCTTTGATACTTACACTTACGTCAATAGGCTGCTTTTTTATCTAACTTTTCATACCGGTAAATAGGCAATAAATTATTCGTATAATATACTAACTAAGGATATTCTGTAGTCTATTTTCCAAAATATCCTACATTTTGCTCTACATTCTCTTAACAGAAATTGCCGCTTATATTTAGCTTATTAAAGCAGATTTTATTGTATGTTTTATGTCTGATAATCCTACAATTTGAAATTATTCACTCAATAAATGGGTTCATTTCAATGCGTAATGTAGAAATACTTTCTGTTAATGACGTAACTCTGCACAGTTCAAGTTTGCAATATATATACATATATTCACGTTAATAGTTAGTACTAGTGAAAGGGCTCAAATGGACAATCTTGTTGAAGGAGAGAAAAGTAATTTAAATATTTGGCGCAAAAACCGTAGACTTCAGTAGTAGAACATCTTTTTAACAGTATGTAATTTGAAATATATTCATTACTCATGATACCCAGAGATTAGTTTTATTCGGCATATTTGCAATCAATACCATCAGTGTCATTTGCCGAAATGTAAATCATAGATATCTGAACTAAATTAGTTTTGATCAAGCTAAAAATAATGGAAAGGGGAATACATTGTGTTTGTCCATAATATGTACAGTGTAAAAACTTACTAGAGCGGAATAAACTATTTTTTTAAGAATAAAGTCGTTCACTCCTTCCCTGACAATGACGTGTCAAGTGTAGAGTATGTACACGCAGATTGATGTAGAAAAAAGCTAAGGAACCCAAAGTTTTTATATTATGACAGTCTGGAGCAAGCAAACAGTAATATGCAGATTTTTGTGATATGAAGAGGGCAAGTGAGTATAAAATATCATTTGAAACTAGTGCAGACCTACTCGTACTTATTACTTTCAAAATGTATCATCCTGTATTACGATGGAGAAAGTATGTTATACAATACTTATGAAGAATACAGTATCAGTATTATAACGAAATGTGCTTTCCTCATAACTATCCATGCAAGTAGTACTATAATTTAACTGGTAGCACCATAGTAATGGTAACGTGCAGGTTTAAACAGGAAATTAGCAAAATTTAACTTTTTTGTCAAAAAAAAATCCCAGGTACGGTTTGTATTATAACTTTTATGGTATCTGATTACTGTTTTGATACTGGAATTATGTCAGATGCCAGGGAGCATAAGCAGCTAATAGCTAAACAAATGCAATACTCAAGATTTTCGTTTAGTCAGAGGAAACCACGGGCAGTATAAAAAGATCTTTTAATTATAGCCTATAAAATAAGCACAATATGTAAGG
The DNA here is from genome assembly GCA_001587735.2 of Parhyale hawaiensis. NCBI lineage: Eukaryota > Metazoa > Arthropoda > Malacostraca > Amphipoda > Hyalidae > Parhyale > Parhyale hawaiensis. The sequence goes on along the minus strand of LQNS02278140.1, from coordinate 7,919,415 downwards.
CATGCACAAAGAAAAACACGAATGAAACTTGGTCAGTGTCCAAAGCTCCCTAAAAAAAGAACTACAATGTGCAATGCTACAACAATAATCAGATGCCAAACAAAGGCGGCCTGCGTAGTTCCATTGCTAATCACACAACAGGGGTTCACTCTGAAAGCCCGATGATGTCGCAGACACAACAATGGTCCACAATAACCGACATAACAAGGATCCAGAAAGAAAGATATCGTGATAAGCATCACTGGAACCAAGGTACTAGTTGAGATTCTGTCTTCATTACGTGTCCAATGCCATACAACGATGCTTGGTACAGCAATCGCTCGTCTTTGTTCCTAAATTGCTTTGTTCAACGTAGCTTCATAAGTTCGAAGGACAAACAAACATGTAAGCGCCTTTGAAAACAGAGTTTATAGGCTCTATTGTACTCGTCAGATATCTAATGAATATATACGGAACTCTCTTAAGCCTAGATCGCTGTACCCGTAACCGTATCGTTTACACGTGTTCAGTGCTTTACTGTGAGGGATGGACGCTGCTAAGTTGTAAAAAAAATCGGTTTTACTTGTACCGTAAATTACACGTGTAAACTTACATTTTTTCGTGCACCATTACACGAAACTAGCTTGAATGGTTTAAAAAAAATGTTCGAAATACTAATATGCGTGTGAAGTGTGAATCATCTAATCATGTCATCATTACGTTTTAAAGAGCACACAATCTTATGCTGTCTGTTACATCTCTTAAGCATATTAGTATACTGTGTTTTCATGAGCACGACGAGAACCTACTGATTTTGAAGGACCTCTCGGATCTGCTAGACCACCAACTACAATGTTACTAGCAGGGAAACTGGAGTATATTAAGAACGCTGTGGTGAGTCACAAAGATGAATGAACTGATTACTCAGGAGCTGTGACAAAGCATGGTAGTAATCTGACACGAACATCGACCCCATGCGGTCATGGGGAAACTGAGGGGAATGAGTCGACGGGTCTAGGGACACTTTAGGTGACTGACCATATTGATTGTTTGCGGGAAATTTAGTCAGTCGTTGTTACTGGAAACAGTATGTCTTTGTGACACTATTCCGCAGTGAGGAAACAAACGCTCAGCTTCTTGTCTCTGCATATTATCTCAATTTACCAGTTCTGCATAGATAATATAACACTTTGGGGTAAGACCTGTTTTATATAATTACATATGTGCGTTGTAGATAAAATTCCGCGTAAAAATAAGAAATTAGGCGTGATTCAGTATCAGTTATAAACAAGGCGAGCTGGAAAGTTCTTAGATTTCATAATAATAATAGAAAACATAATAAAATCAATATTACAAACCGGAAACTGTCATTTGGGGGAAAGATAGATAGTATGTGTGTCGTTGCATGCATGTGACACTCACTTCAAATTACGTCGAATATCGTTAGGTGTGTCCAAGAGGACGACCAAACGCTTACCGTAGAAACATTTTATTTTCCTGTTGATTTTATAGAACCTTTACCTCGAGCTCTCGATTTCGGCAGAAAGCTGAACGAATATCTTCAGAAATTTTACTGCCAACGACATTTCTATAGCGCGGTTTGAGCTAGATGTGCCATATTGATATATGCGCATATACTATCTCTGTTTTGTCCATTGGTATTTTATGATTCATAACAATAATTTTATAATGCTTTTCGTTGTTTTCGCTATGTACGACTACGATGCTGAAAATAAATAACAGTAATAATAGCATTATTAGAACTTAATTAACGTTCCAGCTTTAGATTAATATACAAACTCCAACAATGTGCTAGGCGTGGTGCCCATACGGCCGTAATAATAATCCATATTAAGGAATAAAATTTTAAAAAATTCAGCTATTCAGTAGAGCAGCAATAAGAACGAGAATATCTTGACAAGGCAGAGCTGCCCACATTACAGCTCCTGTTGCTATAACTATTGAGTTGACCCCCTCTAATGTCGCCTTCTGGATTACCTCTACCGTGGAGGTTACTTTTTTGTTTTTGCCTGAGTTTGTCTGCTTATATGTCTTTCTGTGCGTTCGCAACATAACTCATTAAGTTATAGCTTGAGCTTCATAAGACTGACAAGAAGAGTTAGAATATTGCGAAGACTATAGGAATAAGTTTCGGTGATGATCCAGAAAGAAATCCAAGATTTTAGACCATTTTGCAATTTTCGCTTCCGGAGTTCTACCCCAGTTTATGAATGTATTCGCCATAGCGGATAAGCAGAAAGTCTTACTGAACTACCAAAGTGCGCCTCGGCCAAGGCAAGCAACGGGTCTGTAACTGGACAGTGCAGTACAAAGCTCAGAAGCCCCAAAAGTAACTCTTCCGTCCTTGTCTCTAATACCCGGGGCCCCCATAGTTCATTTACAGAAGATAGTTGTGTCAAATTTGGGTGTATGCGCTGCCCTCCTAAATTTCCAGGTTTGTGACGTCAAAACTGCGTCACGCCACTGCGGAAATATCAAAGATTCCTCGCTGCAACAGTGGCGTGACGCAATTGTGACGTCACAGACCTGAAAATTTAAGGGCGTAGCGCATGCACTCAGATTTGACACGACTATCTTCAGTAAATGAACTGTGGGGGGCCACTCTATTCGATGGCACGCACAACGTATGAGCGGATATTCAGCTCGTACTTTATCCCGATTATTTGCACTGATTCGGTATTTAAGATGCCACTGTAAAGTCATTAAGTTGAACCACGTACTAGCTGAATATCCGCTAGTTAATGAATCTTGTGACTATTTATCGAATAGGCACTACCGTGTGACCTACATTTGTAAGGGGCTTGCCTTTCAGCTGTACTATCATGGTTTAAGTTCTCAACTCTGGGTCAGTACAAGCCTTTCTTATTAAACACCTTGCCATCTCTGGCCATTAGTGTGCTTTTTTTACCTGCTGAATGACAAGAAAAGTTTACTGACCATTGCAGACCTAAAAAACAGCGAATGCAATGTTTTTATTATTCACTTTTTACGGCTAATTGAGTAACTGACCAGCTGTATTCATTAGTCTTGATTCAGGAACTTCTCACTGAGTCTTTCCTTGTATAAGTGATCTAGCATCAGAGGACGCAGCACAAGTTATGGTATTCTATTAAATCAATGAATTGTTTATTCAATAGGAACAAATCTAATTTATACTATGAAGAAATCTACTCATAATGAATGAATCTCTTTTTTACATCAATAATATAATGCATAATACGAGTAAATAAATTTTATGAAGGTAATATATTTGCTTTGTAATATGAATAAATTTATTTCAAAATATAAATAAAATTTGCTATCATATAAAAAAATTGTGTTGTATTATAGGTATAAATTTGGTAATTATATCAACAGCGCTTCTTCCGCCCAGTGTAGATCTTCACCAGCTAAACCCCATGGGAACATTTGCCTCTCACCTCCTTTCCTTTTCAATGATTTCTAAGTGCAAAAATACTTTAGTATCACAGCTTCTAAGCTGCTGTTAAACTAACTCTGACCGACATGTAGTTTCTACTTCAGAACTGAGGACGTACTTCAGTGAGAACGCAACTCTCATCTTATTTAGAATTTATTGCTTGTTTGTAAACTAATTCCAGTGACATAGGCACATATTTCTTATGTCTTGTGACATCTTCCATTCCCGGAGCACAAACAACAAGCAGCGTTGAGCTACGTCCATTCGCGTTCTTAACAAACAAACATCCTTCAATAGAATGCTTCCCTCGGGCGCATTCCATTCAATTTGCTCCCATCTACTGGCGAGGCATTCGCTCTTAGAACGACAAACCAAGAACAGCGACATATCCTTTCCTAAACGACCCATAACCTCCCACGCTTATTGCTGTAAGTCAAACGCCGGTTGCTGTGTTCAGCACAGACCAGTTCCTGGTTACACGAATTTCTCAATGAAAGGATCTCGTGAACCGGAACGATATGGCTCAGCTTTGCCGTTCTCCCACAAAGCCAAGGCGTAGGCGTGACGGCCAGCTCGCGCCTTAGTTTCCTGGAACACACAAGCTTTTCCCTCTGCCATTCATCCGACGGAAAGTGGGACTGGAGCCAACAGTTGAAAGTTCTCTCAATGACCAACGTAAAACATTGTTCTTGGAACGTTAGTCACAAGTTCGTTGTTCCATAAGTATTATTAAGCTTAGTATAAGGTGACTTGTATTTTACTTTTGTATGGGACAAGTTTATGAGGGAAGCACGAACGTTCACCCTCAGTCCAGTTCTCGGTAAGCATGAAGCGGTCGGGGTATAAAGCTGAGCGGCAGCCATGACTGAGCTCAGTACACGTGCGACTGCCGTGGTGTGATGACTAAGGCAAGCAGAGGTGCACCTGAAACTCTGTCAGTGATGAACTGATAATCTATGAACTGGTACCGTTTTAATTGCTCATTATTGTGTTTTATAAATGTGTAAAATAATTTGCAGCACTGAACAATTGTGCATTAATTAAATCAACAAAGCGTACACCTGGATCCAAGTGCACTTTTTACTGGATGCAATTTTCAAAGGAAAACTGATGAATCGCTGTGAGGCGGACATTATCTTGTATGCAAATTAACATTTGCTTGTTAACTGAAACAAACTAAGATTTTCTTATTAATCACAGCAAACAAATAAATAACTGAAAATAAACAAGAAGAAACAGAATCTCACCAAAGGAGAAAAACAAAATAAAACAGGATAATCGTTAATCGAAGGGAGAAACAGTTGAGTGAACGATAAAAATGCTGCGCAAATGCAAGGATTCGAACCTGCACCGGGAGTTTCAGGAGACTGCACCTCAGTCTGAGCCGGCAGGGCGGTTAGTACAAAGAACATTAAGGCCTAAGGCCGAAGCCTTTGCAATAAGTGCTTTGGGTGTCTATAAAGACTTTGTGCAGTGCAGACACAGAAGAGAATTGAGAAACTCAGCGACGTTACCGAAGCGATTACTGAGCTCTACGGTACTGACGCAGTTACTTGCTCTGCTACTTGTTGTATCCGGAGCATACGGCCGCATGACGCAAGGTGAGAGTTTTTCCTAGTCCTGCAGTTACTACTCCTAGTTGATGCCTTCTATATCTAGTGCTGTATACTACACTATACCTGGTCCCCTATGAATGCACGACGCAAGGTGAGTGTTGCTCCCAGCATAGCAGTTGTTACTATTATCTAAGGCTTTGGGACACATGAAGCAAGGTGAGTCTGGTTCTTATTATGAACGTGATTCTGTCAACCTGGAGCGAGTGAAAGTATGTAGCGTGTCTCTAATCTAACTCTAGTGATAAGCTGCTTCTTGTATTTATTCAATGAGCCTATTTGTACCTCATAAAGTACATTTACTTATGTTAATGAATGTATCACAAACGATGACACTCTATCTCACGTCAGCGATTCTTCACTGAAGTTCACCATGTTTCTTGAGGTGTATGGGACTCGATCTACAGGCTCATGTATAATCCGAGTCTGTTAACATATCAATAAATCATAATGACAACTAAGACGGAGTGGTTACTGAGAAACTGAAGGATATGAAACGTCATGGCTTCTGAGCATGAACTTGGTGGTCAATTGCGAGATATTTTTCTTTCACATACAATATTAAATATGCTAAAACATACTTTCAAGCGATCAAAATAAGAAATTATATGATCATCAGTGCGTAAATGTTATTTTTATCTTGCAACAGATAATATTTTAGGGCCCACGTAATAAAAAGACTGGTCATTGTTGTTTGCCAGTGTAATTCAGAAATGAGGGACCACTGTCGGATAATTCACTGATTGCCTTCATACATCAAAAGTTCAAAAGCTCCCGACTGAAGATTGTCATGGGCATATAGAACTTTCCTGCAGAATTATAAATTAGATTTTGCCTTCGATTGGGCAGGAAAATTTATCTTTTGAGATTTGACTTGTCAGAGTTTGTACGAGTGCACTGGATTCGTCTTCCTGCTTTGGATTTAAGGCGTTAGCCTCTAAAAGCTCAATTTTGTTTAATAAAAGGGAACTTCCAGCCGTGTCCAGCATACTTGACTTACCTTCATCCCTTGTAACACGATTCAGAGTGGCGGGTCCAACATCCCTCTCTGGTGTTGAGCACAAGTCGAGTGAGCTTGCTTTATTTCGATTTTGACGAACCAATAAATGAAGTCTTCAATTTGACTGGAAGCGCTTATGGCTAAGGCTTCCAGCCATGGGGCTATAAAGAATAGATTTTTGTTCTAATATTGTATGTGGAACGCTGATACTATTGTTCAAGCATTACTGAAACTGTGCTGATCTGCCGCAGTAGAAAAGCCAGTAACTGCTCGTTTTGATTTAGTGAAGTGATGGTTAGTTCAATTTATTCCTTGACCGAAATCGGAATTCAATTCAGCTAATTAATAATAATTAATTAATAATTTAATTTATTCTATATTAAGGTAACAGCTAGTAACTGTGCATCTGAAGCTCACTCCTAATTCAGTTTTTGGCTTGCAACGCAAAGCAAAAAAAAAAAAAATACATAAACAATGGACGGAAAGACGACTCGCAAAAAGAAAACCCGGAAGTCTGTAATTTCTGGCAACTACTGCCTGAGTTGTGGAGCTGGGGCTGCAGCAGTCAGAAGCGTACGGCATATCCAGTTTCAGGTCACTTGCAGTATAAATTTGTACCAAGGATGTTTCCTTGTTTCTTTCTTTCGACTTATTTACAAGTTTCCTGCATCGAGTTGTCTCTGCCTATTTACAGGTAAGTTTGGTAGTCCAAGCATTGATAATTTCATTGCATTAACATTAGCTTTATGTAATTTCTGACATACAATTTTCTAGCGACAGCGACTAATGCTGGGGCCACACCATGCAGTCGCACGCACAACTTAATGAGCGGACGTGCAGTTTGCACGTCGTTAATGCCATCGTATCTATGCTGCTAACGTCTTATACCTTCAATAGCGGCAGCCTAGGTTGCTGATTTCATGACACTGAAGCTTACAAGATCCAATACCACCCAGGCCGGTGAGCTCATGCACCGTTTGAGGTATTTTGATCGATGTCTGTTAAGCTGGTGCAGAGGTACTGACCTTAGTCAGAAATGGAGAGGGACAAGAGCACAGGTCGTTGCATTGGAGCCTTCCTTCGATGGCGCCATAGCTATTTACAATCTAGGGTCGACTGCAGCCGTACGCTCCTCTGGACCCAGTAGCCCTATATCTGCAGCACGAGCCGATGAGTGTGAGTCTCCCAATTGGAGGGGGGTGGGTGTGCGGTCAATACGACTAAAGTTTTACCGATAGTTGCTAGGTGTCGGCTCGACGTGCGAGCTGAACCTGCGGTAATCAAGTTGAGGACGCGATTGTAAAGTGTGGCTCCGGCATAAAGGTGTATTTGATTCTTCCACCAACAGTGAGACAATCTAATATGATTTGCCTGAACTTCTGCGGAACATTCAAGTATCAATGCTGAAACGTCAAAATTAATGCATATTGGAATCTAATCTCGAACGGTAAGTTGAGCAAACACCTAATATAATGCTATATTACAATAAATATTCGTACATTCATTGACTAGCCGATGTACTGGAGTTTTTTTCTTAATAGAACTAAACTAAGGTTGAAGTTTCAGTAAGTGGTCGATGAATCCTTCCACACGCTGCATGGCGTATCTTGCGTGTTAGACATTCTCTGACTTTAAATGGCAAAGGGAAAGTCCACTGTGCTATTTGTTTCACTACTATGAGGTGTAAGAATAGAATAATACGGAAACCAAAAAAAAGAAAGAAAATGCTCAAAAGCTAAGCGTCTCTTTCTTCATGTTCTTGATTGTTGGTAAGTTAATCGCCATGTCACTCACTTCATAAGAGAAAAAAAAACAGCTTCAGGCGGAATTACTGAGTAATCAGAAAATAGTGCCAAGTGCTCGAAGGCTAATCCCCAGAACTCACAATATCAAATATGTGTACTGCCTACTCATCTTTTATTCTTTACTATTTGGTGGTGTGTGCAACGTTTACTGCACAGCTACAATGATTACATAGTCTTCATTTTGGGAGCGTACTAGTTGCAGGTGCTACCGTATACGGATATCCCCCATGCATTATGTCAGTGTTAAAGAATTATTAAGGTAAAAAATATAAACTGATGTGGTTTATCATATCTTGGTTTAAATGTTTCAAAAATATAATCAAATGTCTCCCTGTTTCGATTAATTTGGATTCATTTACTTTGCACAAGCGTCAGTCAAAGGAAGCTCCACGCACAGTATTTGATGCTTATCACTCCTGAACAATCAAAATCCACTACCATTACATTATCATAAACCAATTTAAGCAAACATGATATGTAGGCAAAGCAGATATCACGTGTTGTGGTCTTTCCGGAAACGTCTTGCAAAGTGAATGGAATGTCAGGAGGCTGTTTATGGCCTGATGTTCACAGCATTGTACTACGTCACCTATGGCAACGCTTCGTTAATCCTGGCTCACGCTGTGCCATACACATAGCAGCTGTAGTTAAAATTTAAGCAGTGCACATGTTACAGTACGATAGTGAACCTAACGACTCGCGAAATCCCTGAATTTTTAAGGATTTCGTATAAATGAACGAGCTGCGATTGGTTAGATAAGACACAGTATGTCTGACAAGGTGAGTAAAGTTAGATACGGTGAGTTAGGTTAAACAAAGTTCAATAAGTTATAGTGCATAGGTTAGATAAGATTGCTGGAGGAAAGGTTCGTTTTAATGAGTGAAAAAGTAATAAGACGTACGTAATCCCTGAAACTTAGAGATATCCTCAAATCGTGCGTCTCACAGTCCTGCGGTAACAAATAAGCGTCTCCTACTTACATGCTATGCAAATGAGATACACATATAATTCAACTAAATAGCTCTTACGTGATAAGCACAAAGGAGCGATAAGGGGTCGAGCTCAAGCTTCTTTTTCCTTATGAGGCAATGACGCTGCGGGTGCCTCTTGCTTGCGCTATAATGCATTCAATCACCTACTGGTTCTGTAATTAATGGTGAATATTATAATTTATGCCTACAGTTTCGCGGTGATTATGAAAACGATTATGGTACCGGGTGGTAAGCATAATCTTATCTAAAGAACTCTTGAAGCATATGCTAGACTTCGCTTATTGCAACATAAATTTACAAAGACTTCATAAGTATACCAGCCGACACTTATAATGTGATCTATCACAATCTACATTTTATTATACTTCAGTAAATTGTCGGTAGCCCTGCGCAAAATAAAGCTGACAGTACATTCCAATTTTCTGTATTATACGCTTAGAATTTCTTAAGAACCGAATAGAGTTTGCACTGCGAAAATCATCAGGTGCGGAATCATGCAACCTCTGAAAGTACATAATTATCTCGTCCGGCAGATGTTTACCGAATCACAGCAAACTGCTATTATCTTAAGCTCTACAGCTATCTGCGGCTTGCAACCAGAAAACTGGCTATCATAATTTCCGATTCCGCTTATCGAAGTATTTAACTTCCTGTCGATCTGTCCTCATCTTCATACTCATGAGCCTCGCGCCGTATGCTGATGCAGTATTCCTGCAATCTACCTTCTACTCTCATTCTTGCTGGGTACTCGAAAGCTTTCACCTCTTCCCTAAGAGGACCCACACTGTATGGGCGGGGAAATAAAGCCACTTCGACAGGCGCTCTATTAGATGTCACTGGGATCGATGGCCGCTTCCCTTCTCTCCAGCACGCACCTAAAGGGTGGGATGGCTTGGCCAGGCCCATGCAGATTGCGCACGCGGCACAGGGCTAAATCACTTAACTCCTATTAGATTAAAGGCTTGTGAACTTCTTTAGGTTGGTGATCCTTTTGATTCAGATGGGTTTATACCGCTTTCTTCTGACATACATTCAAGCACATTTCTTTATTTATTGTAGCATTAACTAGGTGAAAGTAAAATGCTTCAAACGCTTCTTTATTGAGTTTTTTCCGCTCAGCTTTCTTAGATCTTAGCGGAATGGTGTAGCTCTCTTTGACGATAAGTATAATCAAGTAACGTACTGTCACGACTCTTACGCTTAAACTCTGACATTGTTCTATGCTTTGGTAGCTCAAGATCAGTTTCTTAATTCTTCGTGTACGTGATAGTGTAACGATGTTACGTTTGATGTTTCGTTCTCGAATATCCTTGTTGTATCAGAAATTCGTAAAATGTAACACAAAACACGATAAAATGGTTCATTTTAAATAATTGTCGTGCTGCACTACAACAAATATTAGCATTCGACGGTACCAGCTACAGCGTTAAAGAACATACTCTACCATTGAAATTCTAGAATAAAAGTAGTGACAGCAGAGCTCATTCGATTGGTTAGGTCAAAGTCGACCTAAGCCAATCTAACTCGTCCAAAATCTTAACAACAACACAGGAGCATTCGCTTCGCTACTTTACATCGTGTTGTAGGTGTTAAAAGCCACCCAAATACGCTGATGACGGCTGGAGTAATTATTATTATTATTATTTTTTTCGAAGGGTGATTCCCGCCGTCTCATGGGTTATTGCATTCATTGCCAATTATCGAACTTCTTTGAGCAGCATAAAATTTTCAGCAATAAGCAGTTTGGGTTTGGAAAAAATAGAAGTACAATTCATGAAATTTTTGAGCTGGTTACAAGCATTCTTCCCTACTATAGTAGTAAATCTTACACTATTGTTTATTTCTTGATTTAAAGAAAGCATTTGATACGGTAGATAGGGAAATATTACTGAAAAAGTTACAACATTATGGAGTAAGCAACAATATATCTAAATTGATAGAAAGTTTTTTGACTAATAGGCGACAGTTTGTAGTAATTAATGATGAACGGTCATGCACGGCGGATGTTGGTGTTGGAGTGCCGCAGGGCTCGGTGTTAGGACCATTATTGTTTAATGTGTTTATCAATGATAT
>LQNS02278140.1:7844753-7900141 GCA_001587735.2 Parhyale hawaiensis | reverse complement strand
TTTCTAGCCCAGATTGTGTTTCGGAGAGACCCCTGACTGCCACAAGCTCTTTGGGGAGGGGGAAAGGAGGAAATACTGGTATGGAAACACACCTATAATTAAGTGAGTGATCTAATCGGATTGAGACTGAATCTCATATCTCCAAAACGACCGTTCGATGAAGTTTTAACAGTGTTGAGTGGGAACGTAAACAGATTGCCTTTGAATGGCCGTGTGTAACGAGTCTGTAATGAGAGCACGTCAGCCGATCTGTCTGCATCATACCTGTGCAACGCTATACTCATGCAAGCACAACTTGATGCAAGGACGTGTAACTCGCAGGTCGTCCCGGAACATATTTAAAGTCAGTATCATAGATACGGTGTCATGAACAACATGCGAACTGCACTTCCCCGCATCAAGTTGTGCGTGTGGGTGCCTAGGGTAGCCCCGGCATTACTGGCAACTGCCGATAAGATCAAAAGTAACTAGAAGGAAGCAATTAAGCGCACTTCCTCTGGGCGTCTGTTTTTTTTTTTTTTTATCAAACTTAGCTATTGATGAGAAACAGTTTAAGGTATATTCTCCGAGCTAACAGAAAGTCAGAGTTGTAGAAAATTTGCATTCTATTTAATAAATGAATGCCAGTGGAAAAACCAGATTGAAACTATCAAAACAAACAGTAGCAAACGATATCGTGTGCTACAGATACGCCTATTGCTAGGGTTCCCTTTCACCCCTTTCTTATACCAGTATTGTAAAGCTAAAATTGAAGAAATAGTTATACCTTCGCCTAGTATAATTACGTCAAACCGCTACTCGGTGCTGTGTTGACAACAGTTACCTCGACTGCCACTGTAACAAATTATAGCAGCGGTGGTTAAACTAGGAGAATACCGTTATTAATACTGCAACAAAACTTACACACTGACGAAACTCTCTGTTGGAATAACAAAGTGTCAGTAATTTCAGAAAAAAATTGCGTATTATTAATTGACATCTGGTGGCGATTGTTACCTGCAACCCGGACCGTGCTAGTGTGCTTCACTTTATTGAACCTAACACAGTATATCACTGGAACAAAACTCTATTTTACAATTACAGAGTGTCACTAACCTCCGAAATGAGAGGGTTATTGCTACCAGTATACCGATCGCTGCCTGCGTCCCAGACCCACGCTATCGACCTTCACTTGCGCAAACTTTGCAGTGTCGCCCTAAACTCACAAAAGGCTCCATCAGGTCTCGAAAAGCGGCGCCATTACCGCTCCAGGTTAAAGTTTAAACTTTTCCAAATAACTTGACTTCGATCCCAGGCTGATTTCTCTTGCCCTGAAAGCAACTCGAGAGCAAAGAAAAAAAAATCTGCTAATGGTGACGTGCTACCCCTTTTTGCTGTTATGCCCCTTGTGCCGCCTTCCTTAGGATAGCTATTATAACCTGCTGCATTCTGTAGCGTCTATAAACTTTGTACTGATCGCCGTTTGAGGTTATCAAATACTGTGCACTTAAGTTTGCTTTGTTTGCTTGTAGTAAAACACACTTAGTTGCTTCTCTACTTACATATGAGGAGCTCTTCATGCATGGCCATTCTGAAACGGCACACATACCAGAAAAGTTTGAAAACTAGTTCACAAAGTTCAGCAGATAGGTTCTTCAAATATCAAGACCAGATTCACACAAGAAGTTCCTATAACACTTGTCCAAAGGACGATTATCATATCACAGGCTGACGCAATTAAGTCTGCGATCATAAAGTGCACTAAAAGTGTGAATCGAACAAGAACAGGGCGAAAATAGGAGGCATAGGTCGTATTTATAGCTCTGGAACAAATACAAGAAATAATCAGAAGCTATCTCATAAACCAAGCCTATTTATGTTATACACAATATCCTAGATAGTACGCACAGTGTGTTTAAAATACAAGGGCAATAGATGAAAGAATTTCATAAGATCAGTAGCGGAAAACCACACGGTTTGACGTCCGACAACAGAAAGCCAAACCCACAAGTGTTTAAGATGAAGTTGTTGTGGGTCGGGACGGCAGGGTGGAATAATACATAATTAAAATGGGTATTGTCATGCTAGCCCATAACAATATGATGGAAATAATCCAAAATCTTAAATTCACTTTTACGTAAAACCTCACGAATGAGCAAAATATCCCAAAGAGTACAGCCGTTCATAACAAACGGGACTTGGTTGTAGTGCGAATTCTGTAATAAGTAACTAAACGAAATACTGTAATGATAGTCATTCTGAGATAGCGCCCTAACACCATTCAACAAACAGTACCTAAATTTGTTGATGGGCCGTGAAACTTTCTGTTAAAATCAGTTTCTTTAACATGAATCATACAAAATGCGGTGGTCCGCTGAGATGTACATTGTAACTATTATTTCAATGTCGGTTCTCATACGCAGAAACGTTTAACTATATAACAAGCTCAAGCAGTGTTGGGCCGCTCTTACTTTTCCTTGTAAGTTCAGGGAACAGGTAAGTCTATGCAATAATACAAGACCGTCTCAACACCTTCGAACATATACTTATTAGGACTTTAGACTCTATGGCTGCGTCAATCTTGTGGGATGAAAGTCAACGTCTATACGTTGAGATTAAAAAAAAAAAACTTTAACTTGATTTAGATATAAATAATGCCTGTATTATTATTCATTTTCAAGATTTCAGTCCTCCTTCATGCGAATGCTTATAATTTTGGTAGCTGTCAAGACCTTTGTGCGTATTGTGGAACAAACAGTACATAGAAATGGAACAGCCAGATATTAAAGTAGGCTAAGTATTCAGGTCCACTGAGAAACACCGCCCAGGCCTCAGAATTTTCCTTCATTTATTTTAGGCCGTTGCCAAGGAGGCATTCAGGACAAAGGATCCAAAAATAGTATGGGCGGCCAAGAAAGGTGAGGGCATTCGTTGATTACAAGTCATAATTATGAGGCTGGTAGCAGTAACAGAGGCTGTGGGACGTACGTACCTACGGCAACAACATATACGTGGTGGGGAGCTTTGCGTGTCACGCACGGTCGATACAGGGTGGGGAAGCAGTCCCCAGCATTGCGTGCGGGGTGTAATTGGGGAGTTTTTTGTGAACAATTTCGGTCTCTTTTGTGTTGTGCATGGCAGCCATGCAGCTCTTGTCTCGATTGCATCACGATGAGATGGAGACGTGAGCTGTACGTTGCATCACGATGAGGTTCGGACGTTAGCTGTGCGTTGCTTCCCGAAGAGGTTCGGACGTTAGCTGAGCGTTGCTTCCCGATGAGGTTCGGACGTTAGCTGAGCGTTGCTTCCCGATGAGGTTCGGACGTTAGCTGTGCGTTGCATCCCGATAAGGTTTAGTCGCGAGTAGTACATAACCTGCACTAAACATTGGATCTGACTCCGTAAACAAAAGAACCCTCATTAAACCAAATATTATTGACAGAAATTGCACAACTTTACTTTGAACAATCCGCTATGAAGTTATTCTTTGAAAATTACATCATCATGTAGACTCAATTTTTTCAGGATTATTTAGGTTTTCTAGCAGTATATTTTCTGCAGCGCCCTACAGTATTGTGCACTCACACACAAACACACGTAGATATTTTGTGTTAAAGAGTCATCTTTTAATCCAACTCTCGTAAGCGGAAATCTTCAGATTCACAAAGAATTATGAATTAATCAGTATTTAATTCACACTGAATTGCATACTTAGGCAGAGATTTCCAGAATTACATTCATAGTGAATGGCAGCATAGTTGCCAGCTGTTGTCTAATCTGCGCATTCATTGAGTCATGTAATTGAACCATGTCAATACACCACCGATAAACGATGCCACTAACAGCCTCGTTTTGTAAAAGAGAGTCATTTAAAGTAAAACAGGTTAACAAGACATTCTTTTGGTTTTCATAAGTAGTATTCAGCGACCGCTTGTGCTCCTGTGTTTTCATTTAAGCGGTGAAGTGCAAAGCTTTTTGAGTTGTATCTTCCTAGACTTTACTAAATCAGGTCTCAATTTTTTATTGCCAAAATTAGCTCGTAGTTTCTTAATTTGAAATCTGAACAGTGCAACAAATAACCGTACACTTCCAAAGTATTGTATGTTTCTATTTGCTTCTTGAACTCAAAATATTGATTAGTTATCAAAAACGGAAAGCGGTATTTTCTACGAGCAAGATTAAAACGATTATTATTACCTCATGCACCCAAGACTTGAGTTGGTACCGCGAAAGGGGCTACTGCGACCTTCCAGGATATCAGACACCAATGCACGCAGTAAAGAGATTCTTCAAACAACTGAGCTGGGGCAACGAAAAGTTTTAATGCATCATTTCGATGCGTCCATCAATGGCACAACACATATCTACTAAACTCTTGAAACATCAGCATTGGCATAACAAAAGGTAGATATTAATATTTCATGTGGATGCTTCATTAGCACAACGCATACACACTAACTCTAGAAACAGCAGAATTTCCATAAACGGAAGTTGCCGAAGTTTCATTTAACATAAATCGTGGACTTCATCGTACTGTAATAGATCAAGAGAACTCTACTGGTCACGAATGCAGTACGTGCGTCGGTCCGTGACGAAGTGTCACCAGGTCGTACGTCTCTGTAATCATGGAGACGTGCTCTCTAATCGACGATTATTGACATTGCCATTGCAGACCTCGCCGCACGCTCTGCTTCAGCTTTGATCAGAATGAGACGGGGCAGCTGAGCTGATACAGAAAAAGATTAAATGTTGCAATGCAGTTGCGGTCAGGCTTATTATCAACTTACCCGCTGTGTTTCTACACAATGTGTTTGAAATATATATTGCATTTATAATAATATATTATTCATATTTAAAAAGAATGCTAGATAAACTTGCGTCTAGCGGTTACGCTCACTGAAGAGCCAACTCCCTGTTAGCTATCCCTTTGGGCGCTAGCTGCTACTCAACAGGAGAAACCCAGCATCGTGACTCCACACACGCGAGGTGACGTGAAGAGCGTCACCTGGAGCGTCATCGTGTTCGCGGTTAGACCAGCCAAAAAGCAGCATGAAGCAAAGCTGCATCAAAAATAACTCCCTTAATTAACATTACACTCGGAAATTTCAACCATATCTAATTACAACTTGTGGGACACAGTCAATACAAATTCTGGCCAAGAGCTCGGGAAGGCCTGTCCAATACCGATTATGCCACTCAGCAGCATTTCTTAGCCGCAGAAAAGGGCTACCTTCCTCTTATAACTGACCGCGGCTAATGTCAGTAAGTCGATAAGATCAATCAGAATCTCGTGTTCTGCTGCAGTTCAAGAAGCGCTTCCCTTCAGAGCGCTTTCAAATCCTTTATTCTTGGAAGTGACCTTTCCAATTTCTGTTAAGAGTTCTACACAAAAGAAAAGCTACTTAGAGGACAGTCGAGGGAAACTCGGCTCTGCCCCTACAGCGAGCCATCTGAGAGATTTATTCTTCGAATTTCCAAAGCTGGATGAAGATATTAATATTACATTTCCAGCCGTGATCAGTAGCATCATATTCAGTATTCTTTCATATGCATTATGCGTAAATTATAGGTAGCTGGTGTAAGTAATAATAGAGTGACATATAGACAAGACGTAATTTATGGTTATAAATATGACAGTGCCATGTTATTGGAACCTTCTTTCGCGTAATCGGCTAATTCTTATAGCTACCCAGAAACAAGAAAATGTTTCACCAAATTTACTTAAATGATCGGTTTTGGCATATTCACGACGCCAGTTTATATCAGTTGTACCAACATCGCAAGTACTGTGTCTATATAAATCGCTTAATGCTTAACTGTCGAAATAGATGACAATTATCGTGACTCCTATATTTGCATTAGATAAGTAACATGAAATATACATACAGTATATACTTGCAGTCATGCGCACTACTACTTTCTGATGACTATAGATCATCTGACCGCCAGGTGCGTTAAGCAACTAATATGTTTAGCGCGTGAAAGTAAATCTAGCACATCGCATGCAATGGACTATGTTATGAGGTTAGAAAGATACGGTAACGACAAAAGCACTTCAAAGTCACTTCTAAACACGCAGAATTTACCCATCTCTGTGTAATGCTTCCATCATTCGAATGTTTTGTATAAACTTTCCTGTTATGAGGGAGGTTTTGAAAGACCGTGACAATATCATAATTATTCAGCATGGGTTTTCTTTTAAAGAAAAGGGGAAGAAATCCTGATTAGTATTATCAATCATTTGTTTTACATACATGCTCATCAACTGACAATAAATTATATTTTGCTGGACAACGCAACACAGTTTAAAATGCATTCATCATTTTCATGGTACACAAGTCACGGCGTGACTTTAGCCAAAAAAGCTTCACTTTGACTAAAAGTTATTGGAAAATGCAAAATAAACGTTAATATGGACCCAGAGTTTTATACGGGGATCCATCACAATACTCTAGCACTTGTTTTGAGAGACAAATCTTTAACATTCCCTATGCCCGATAAAGAATATCTATAGGAAAGTATACCCAGCGCATGCGGACAGGATGGGTAGAAATGCAGAACGACGACCGCTGCTACATGAAGCGCTAAAAGTATGGTCTGGGTAAGCTTCATCTTATAATTCTAAAAATATTTTTGCTGGTGCAGTCCTTTGCAATATTTAACAAACTCATCACTTCTGTTACTGATTTACAATGTGCATAGCAGAGGGGCTAAGCCCCTGAAAGAAACCATACTGCTGCTTGGGTAACTCACCGTAACTGAATGCATAGCTTCCTTGAAATGATATTCACAAATTCTAAACGCATGAACGCAGTATAGACCGTGACCATCCTGGGGTAAGAAACGACCGAGCCCCCCGCCCCAAAAATAATCATTATTTGCAGTACAGGGTTGCAACAAACACTAAGATGACTATAAATAAATACTCTAACAGATTCTGCCTTGAAATTTTACCCTGCGCTATTTGAATGCCTGTAAGGGCGCGGTCGTTTCTTACCCCACGATGGCCGCGCTCCTGTCTCGCCCCATCTGATTATACACTCTGGCGCTTTAATATCAACTTAATAGTAACTCCTGGTTGTACGTCCCCTTTTATTTTTACAATTTGCTATTTTTTTTTTTTTTTTGCTGCATTGATTTTAAGCTAATACAATGCCATATCTAAGAATTTTCGACCGGTTTCGCTCATGGCTATTTCAAGACAAACTGTAAACGAGAAGTGCAAAGCTAAACCTATACATTGCGGATAGATGAAAAATCGGGCATTTAATGTTTCCATTGCGCTTTTAGAAAGAAAACAAAGCTGTGGGTACAACAATGGCTTTACGCAGTGGAGAGCTTTAGCTGCAGTCGAGTTCACCATAGCAAAGGCTGCATTATAAGGAGAGGCAGACGGACTAATGAGCTTTACTCTGAGATATGAGTGGAAAAACCTCCCATTTCCTGATCGCAAATGGAATCACAGAAAGAAACCCAGCCATGTTGGGTGATATGCATAGGTTCCGCGGTCAGTATTTTTAATAACGAGTCTCACAACATGAATCCCGCAAAGATTTAGCACGACTTAATGTAGTATGTACATTGACCGAAAATGCATTACAGTAATTATTTCAGATGATTTTCTAAGTTCACTTTGCTGTGCCGTCCTATGAGATGATTTATCTACTCTCGCCCGCTCTTCATCCAAATGAAAAAAAAATATTTATGAAACGAAACTACAATTACATGATAAAAGAAGTCGTGCTATTAGGTCATTTACTGCTATGTAACAGTACTATGCTCGTGAAATCTGTAAGCAGTAATTTCTAGAGTAGAAGCCTAATACAGCAGGGAGGGTGGAGCCTAGATGGCCACTACTCATCTGCCCAGGTGGCCATCAGTCCTGTCATTTATAAAAAGCAGGCCACTAAGAACACCGCTGACGATGACTTATATACCAACCGTTACATCGGCGTGACCTTGCCCTGGAAAGCAGAGATCCAGTCCGGTAGTGCCTATTAATCTCGCCCGATCACGGCGTACGCCAGTCAAGTCTGAAATTTTCCCCGCACAACGTGTGATGATAAAATCAGGGCAGCACGCAGAAGCAGCCTTTGAACTGCGCACGTCTCGAAGGTTTCATATTTCCATTACTGGCGGGCATTGCCTTTGAGAGCAGGTCTCTTGAAGGCACGGCACCAAATCCGAAATTCGCAGCTTCTTTCCACAGCTGCTGCAGCAGAATTGACAGCGGCAGCGCAGATCGTAATATCAATTTATACTTGGGACAGGGTTCGTTCACCGTGAGGGTACAAACGCGTCCATCGTGAGGGTATAAATTCGTTCATTGTAAGGGTAAAAATTCGTCTATCGTGAGGGTACAAATGCGTCCATCATGATGGTACAAATACCATGAAGGTATTATACATCCTTCGTGAAGGTACCAATGTATCCATCTTGGCGGTAGAAATGCGTCCTTTGCGAGGGTACAAATGCAACGCTATAAAACCCTTGTTTCCTCATTATACGGAAGCAGTGTTCTCTCACGTGACCAGAATGCAATCAACTGTGACGTCATAGGTAGCCAATCACTGTTCAGAATGTTTTCAGATACGGCAACGATGGGAATGGGATTTTGCCAAAAAGGGATCGTTTGTAACGTCACACTTGGAGTTGTTGCGGTCACGTGACACTTAAACGCTCTTCACTTACTATTACCCTCGTTGGCCGTACACAAGGCAGTTGAACCAGCTTCACTTATTTGTACTCTGGTTGGTAGTAAAATAAATAAAAGCATGATTTTAATGGAATTAGAGGCGTATGGACAGCGCGGAATACTTTTATTTCCGTCAGGATAAAAGCCATTAGCTTTCATGAGCATAGTTTCATCGATATTCTTTCTTGGATATCCTTACGTTCATTTAGAGCATGGGGCTCCTAACCAGAAATGCTCGTACTAACCCCACCCCTCCTTACCCCGCCGATGAAAATATGAAATGACGTTTTAGGAGGTGTAAAATTTCTAATAATGGATTTCAATCAAAAAATTTACGTGACTAGATTTCCTGTTCATATTTTATTTAAACTTGATTCTTTATCATCATAGGAGTTATTAATATTAGCTACAGAGAATGCGAGAACATCTTAAAAGTTCTCTAAGAATTCTAGGCAAAGAATAGGTTGCAAACCACTGATCTAAAAAAAATCTTCGAGTGCCATTATTCGTTATTCTGTGTGCGTAGTACCCGCGTTCTGAAAATAGCTTTTTAGATCTAGTTTCTTTTACCACCGATATGAAGTACAAGTTTCCTTACAATGTATCCCATGGTTTTACAAGTTTATTAGCAAAGTCGTAGATAACAGAAACTATGATTCGACCAGTAGAACAAGTACAGATGCTATGGTCCTTTCACTCCTTTACTGTTTCCTATAACTGCGCGCGCCCTGTGGGTGCAGTAGCAATACAATAAATGCAGCAGAACACAAGTGCGAACTTATTCCTATAGTACAGGGACCACCTCACTTTATAAACAAAATCTGTTATGATGCTGAATCTGCGAAATATTGGCGTTTCGGTTTGTGTTCATGGAGTTAAATTAACGTTTCTAGCCCTTTTTATCTCTCCGTTATTACAGTGTTGTATTGTCGCCCCAACATCATAGCTGAACATTTTCAAAGCCGTTGCAATGTTGCCAAGTAATGATGCTGTACAGCGTAATAAGTGTATCGCAAGAGCACATGTACAGGCACTGCATTAAAAAGCTCCTGCAAGCAGGTGGTCTCAGCAACGCTTGCGCCCTTAGCAAACACTTCCAACTTTGCCGCTCTAATGAGAAAAGATCGACTGCGACACAAAAATGCTCTGGGTCAACTTTGCTCAAAAACTCGGGCGTTGAAAGTCATCAAAGTTCCATTTTTTAAGGCTGTCTGTAATGAAAATTTTACCAGCCGGAAATTTGAAGGCCAAAACAACGCTGTCTGAACATAAAAAGTTAGGAAACATTTTGGGGGGTCCTTTCAAACTCCAAATTTAGAGGGTCACTCGGAACAGCCAGGCAACCTTGAGTACAGCAAGTAGTGGGTTTCAAACTAATGTAAAACCGGCAACTCCTAATTGAAATGTATTAATTATCTGGGCATGGCCTTAAAGAACTTCTACAGCTTTCATTGAAACAGAGGTGGTGTACCAGAGGAGTGCAGTGCAACAGGCTAGGTAGCAAAATAGCAGTTGTGTTATTACAGGCGAAGAATATCTGGCCCCTTCTCTTTCAGAAACTACAATTCCTAGTGAATAATGGGTGCATAGATGGGGACGTCGCTTGCACTCATGGAGCAAAGAATGTAACGGGAGGATTAAATGGGACAGAAAAAAAAGTTAGTCGTGACCGCATCTCATCGAATGACGTCACACCGACGAGTTGACATATTTGCGGGTTGGACCTCAGGCCTTCGTAGGTTGGGCTCTTATTCCGAACCAAAAATAAAAGCAGAGTTATATTCTGGAAGCAAGAAAAACCATAGAAACCATTATTGCCCAAACTTTCTGTGCTTGACGACAGCCATTTTGCCGTGTTTTGGCCATGGGTGCAGCTCAACGAGCTGCCCAGTCAAGAGTGGGAGATTGAATGCATTAAATCGAAAAAAAAATACGGTGAAATGTTTAAATATGTTTTGTGAAGAGCACTGCGAACTGAATATGAAGTGTGTATGAGGCTTCACTTCAAATAAAAATTTAAATCAGGGCGCCATAGCGGCCCAGATCTTGCCTCTGGTGCTGTAAAAATTTCCACAAGCCTCCACTGCATTTTTCTATTGATAGCTGTCTATTGTTCAATTAGTAGAAGTTCTCTTCATTTATATATGTGCTTAGAGGATGAAATTTGCAATTTACGACGATTTCTCTGGTGAAATTAATTAGAATACCCATTAGACTGCTTAGCCGTACAGTTCGTCGATGTTTACGTCATTGATGACGTCACTTTTCACTGCTGGCTTCTCGTGAGTCCTCTCGTTACGCTTTTTGTTTCCTGCTTGTACTGTACAGTAGTGAGTGACACCTTTTGTACAAATTTTAAAGTGGTAGAATAATTCAACACTTTTGCTAAGGGGAACTGCGCATTTTAGCTATGTGTTAAAAGTCATGAGAGCCCTAAATATTAACAAATAGAGAAGATTTTGAAAATCACATTTGGCTAAAATAAGGGATATGCCCTAAATATATGATTACGATATGCAACAAGAGCCCTCTGAGAGCGCATACCTCCGCCAAGTATCAACACCAAAATCTAATTATTTGTGCCCCTCAATAGTGTTAACAGCATCAGTAATTTTTTTGAAGGTCTGTGCATAACTTTTTGAGTTAAGCTGCTAAAAAGCATTATGACAAACATGAGTCAAACATGCAAACGAACGAACCGATTTGCATCAAAATTTGATCATCTATGCCTTTTAACATTGCTAACAACTCCTATAAATTTCATAAAGATCCATTCATTATTTTTTGAGTTATTCTGCTAACAAGTATAAAACAGTGACAAACGAAAAAACGAACCGATCGTTACATAAATTTGATCATTTACTCTTCATAATATACCTAACAGCTCATATAAAGTTCATGAAAATCCGTCCATCACTTTTTGAGTTATAGCATAGAGAAAAATTAGGCAGACAAACAAAGAAAAAATGGATAGACGGATCTTCACCAAAAGTCAATCATCTATTCCTCTTAACATACCAAAAAATTCCTGTAAATTTCATTAAAATCGGTCCGTAGCTTTTTGAGTTATCTTGATGACAGACAGACCGAAAGACAGACAAACAGGCGGACAGACAGACAGACAAACCCGACGAAACCATAACCTCCTTGGCAGAGGTAATGATTAGGCTGTAGCACGGCTTTGGCTTCAACGGTAATCACATACTAATTCAAACGCAGCACAAACAGTGCAGCGTCGAGTGGCAGTAGGATGATTTAGGTAACCAACACTGTTGGCCTGTAGATCATAGCAGCATCATGAGGGCCTTCCAAGGGACAGAATTATGACCCATCCTTCATATGAAGCCAACCTCTAGCAGCCCAGTGATGGGTGCTCCCCTTCAACTCAGACGATCGCATAATCCTTTCAACGACCTCCCACTGACGCCGAACACTAATTTTAGCTCCGATGCTCACAACGACGGGATTACTCGTTTAATTACTTCAAGGTTACCTGCAATTGATTGCGCACGTCTGGCGGCCATTGCAGCCGCAATTATTTGTGTATAGAGGGTATTCATAGCGCTTGCTCAATGCCGCCCGTAGGAGTGTAATTGCTGTGTAATTTGTGGATCTACGATGCTTGTACGCGGTAGAATATGTTATTGGCAGTACCAGAAGTTATCAAAAGTAAATTGCATATCTACAGAATCGCGATAACAAAAAAATAATAATAATTCTTCTGTTACGTATAGAAGTATGTACTCTCCGACTATTTGAAGTAAGTCGTATAAGTAAATTCTTGGTAATGGGGAAAATAATTTTTCTTGAATTCCATAGAAGTATCCATTGATTCCTCTAGGACAAAGCTTACTGTTCATAGTAGCGACAGAGTGTCTTTTTTTCTCGTTCTACAAGACAAAAACTCTCCTCCTATAAGTTGAGTTAGTGTTTCGGTAAGCATTGCCCCCATGCTCTTCCCATCTAATGTGCTTTAATATTGCATGGTTCTATTCAAGCACGGTGTATGGGCTCTTGAGTTTCAAACTTTCTCCAGCGTATGAAGAGCTGGTCTCATAGTGGGTAGTACAGGGAGCGCCAGTCCTTAGAGGATGGCCACAAGCTATCGATGTATTGAGTCACCGTATATCTCCCAGCGAAGCATGACGCATGGTTAGGGTAAACTCAATCTTGGAGCCTGCACGGCGCAAAATGTGTCCTCCATAGGAGCTGGAGAGCTTGTATCCTTGCAATCTTGCTGGGACCATTTCTTTTGCTGCTATGAACGTAGAGGTGTCAACGATTGAATAATTTAATCAAGATAAACTAATCCCTTGAACTTGTCCGAAACTTAAGTCATGAATGTTAGTTTCGTCAATGTGGGTCGAGAGATGGCTTCAGACTTTATGAGAAATACCTGAAATTCGATCCAAAGTTGTGAGAGAAACACTCATGACTGAGCTTCCACAGAAGGTAAAGCTAATGATATTAGCTTATCTGGATGGAATAGACACTTTAAACATGCGAGTGGTCGGGACAACTTCTGCAAAATGCATACGGGCATCAGAGCAGGCACACTAGCTGTCTCTGATTTACAAAGTGGGCTCAGTCGAGCCCCTGGGGTCTGTTAAGTCAGTCACAGGGGTTTGGATGAGGTCACGACACGCACACTAATTGAATATTTACTAAGATTGAAATTTTTTAAAATGCGCAAAAGTTTACAAGCCGCCCTGTACAATGTACGTTGCACAGTTTTTTTTTCATTATATGTGCTGATGCGATATGCGAGTTTTCAACCTCTCTTTCGGAAATATATCTTGTTTTCATTCGACTCAAATTAAAGCATCTTTGAAGAAAATAAAATTCAACACAACCTAAACGGGAAAACTACCAAAACGTCTACGGAGTTTACTCGCAAAATTTTACTTTTGGTAAGGCCGACTTCTAACAATTTGTTTCCGATCATGAAAGGTTCGATAAATGCACCCCTGCAACTACCGCGATTCCGTACCTCCAATAAAATTCAGAACCACTACTGAAGGAAAAGTTCTTGTCGTGCCTCCAAAGATCTTCAGGAGATCTGCTTGGGACTTCAGGTTCTCAAACTCTCATGGCCAATATTTTGTAAAAAAAAACTGACGTATACTGTAGCCACTCTAATGCCTAGCACAAGATCACGCACAAAATTTTGTTGGGAAACTAACTATTCGTTACTTCTTGTTTAGAAACCTCCCTTTATCACTTATTAATCTTCACAGTCCTTACTGAAATGCAGTATAAATTTATCATTGTAGTGCAGTATTGTATCTATTGAATATCTATGTATTTTTAATAAAGCAGGTAAATTAAACATTTCAACAGATAACTCCCTTAGTCTCAGATCAAAAAATTCATAACAGTGTACCTTTCATAAAATCGCTAAACTTTAATACAATGCTTTATGATAAACTGTAAGGCTATGTATTATCCAATAGTCTGAAGCTTATTTCTATGCACTCAAGCAGCACGCTTACTTGCGTTCACTCTTCACATGATTCTCGGCAACTCACCACCTGGCACCTCACTTCACCACCCCACCGACTGCCAGGGGCACCTCACTTCACCCTCCCACCGACTGCCAGGAGTCGCAGCCAATATAACAGCTAAGGGGCAAACAGAGAGCCCGCGCTACAAACATCATTAGGGACTCCATCTCGGCGCCCAACAACGCGGCAGAACTCACCGTCCACATCCCAACTGCCTTTTGCCGCCCTTTATAGAGGTTGCGTAGCTACATTATCGTCACAACTTCCCCCTTTTATTGTCACTCTTTTGTCTATTGTGAGGGTAACGAGTGGGACCAAAGGAAGCGAAGGCAGGTGTCTTATAGCTGGATCTGTTTTGCCCCATGTTATTTTAGGTCGCTATATAAAAGACCAAGGTTACAGCAAAGCCAATAGTGAATAAAAAAAACTGTCGTAATTCAGGCAAAGTAAAAATACTGTTTCATATTATAAAACATAAATGTACTCTATTCTAAACGAGTCAGTTAAAAAAAAAGCTGTAGATAAGTACAACACATTGAACTATCTTCCTCAAACCCTAAATGGCTGTAGAAATAGACATGTGCATAACTTTATAAACTTTCATACTTATACGTAGGCTATATCACTTATTGCTTGGCTGGACGCTCACCAATGTAACTGGAACAAGAACACGGTGCCCAATGATGGATCTCATGCAAGATTAGTCCCCTGCTAATTGTGATCAACTCTGCGTATATTCTATCACTGACTTCGCATCCGTTATTCATTTACTTCAGAGAGTTTCATAGTAGAATTCCACGTCCAATACTTATCACGGCCTTTGTCGCAGGCATACTTTCTGACAACAGAGTTAACTCAACATGTGTTTCTTAACTGTTTTCGCAGCTACTATCCGTTTATCTTTCAGCAGAGGCATGGCAAGGAACTTACCACAGCCATTGTCGTACGTACATGGTTAGACAACTGAGTCAATTCTGCATATCTTCCTTCACTGACTCTGCGACTGTTTTCCATCTATTTCAGAAAGATTCATAACAATGGCATTGCATGGAACTTATCTCGTCCCAGTGTTCTTTGCAACTCTCACAATTTGTGCAACAGGGCCCTGAGGAACGATATGATCCTGAGATATAGCCCAGCATCTTATGCACGACCCCTATTGGTCTGCTTTTCAATTCTGGCTCCAGATCAGCTGGCATTTGCTCTGTCCTGGTTATTCTGGGTATCTGCTTCCAGTGAGCTGAATAATGAATGATGTGCGTCACCGTGCCGGTTATTGGAAAATGCTTAGTTAGCAGCAATCCTTGAAACATGGAAGCCGCATAATATGCTGCACAGTACCGCGTACTGGCAGATGCTCAGTTAGTGATAATCCGTGAAACATGAAAGCTGAACAAAGATTGATATGCGTCATAGTGCCGCTTATTGGAAGATGCTCAGTTACTAGCAGCCATTAAATCAATGCAGGAAAGTTTTCTTGGAGAATTTTGAGTAGTGTGTATTTTGCATAATAAATACAAATTAGGAAATGTTTGTATATATGATTTTTGGAGCTGCAGTTTCCTTTACGTAACAATCTGTATCTGAATGAAAAATGTTCACTCCTTCGTCGGTATCAAAACTGTTTTTTAGTGGTGTGTCTTTATTTCATAAATTTATATTGCAGGACATAATATTTTCACAATGAAATGTGCCCAACTACGTTCTTAGTGCGTGACTAGATTGTTATTGTATCACGTGCGCTCTCGCTCTTGATAAAATACTATTCATTAACGAAATGCAAATTGTATAGTTTTCGATACTGCGAAAATAATGGGTTCATTCAAAGAAAATTCACATACGAATGTAGTAGTTACCCGTGAAGAATGGAAAGCAATACGTGATGTCGCTACCAATCATAAAAAGTCAATCTTCTCATGGCAAACAAAGCTGAAGCGCTCTATATCTTTTTTGACTTCCGGTTTAGCATTCTTATTGATCGAAATTCCTTGAAATTGTAACTTTTAAACAATGGAAGACGATCCTCTCTTAGTATACCCAAAATTTTCTCCTGTAAAAATTGTGGACTCCATAAAGTGGGTCTTCTCGATGTTGTAATTCTTTGTTGGACTCTTAACCTCGTTAAACCGACGGGTTGGAGCATTCACGGTGCTCTAACCCCCGTCGTTTGTCTGAGTGCAGATCATTTACAGGCGACCCAGGTTTCAAGACTAGAAAGTTTTTTCTCTCTCTTCAAGGACTGCAGCAAAAATGGGCGTGATGTTGGAGCGTTAGAAGTCGTTCCTTATCACGACAGCGGCACGGGTCGCCGGAGCCTCGCCGCTCGGCATCACGGCGCGAGCGCCAGAGACAGCGCGGCCTGGAACACTCGACCGACCATGACCTAGTTCGGATTGCGACGTCTCAAGGGAGTAGTCTTGTCTCCGGCAATGAGCTATTCCAGCTTAGCTTGTAATTTATCCAGCGTGCCTGGGCTTAGCAAGACAAAGAATAAGAGCCTGATGGTGAAAGATGACCTCGGTTTTTTGGAAATGGCTTGATAGTGAGCCACTTTAAAATGCAGCTACGCTACTGGAATAGCTCGCTCTCCCCTCATCTGAACTTTAAGTTCTTCGATGCTGCTATGAGATGCAAGATAATTCAGGCCTACTTCTGTAGTTCAAGGTTGAAGGAACGGAAGTTCTCCAGAATGGAGATGCTTAGAAACGGATGATCGCACTTCTTCTCATTGGACAGAATTTGGAATTCTGGGGAGCATTTTTAGCTCATGCATGTCATTAGCGCTCGGTTTATGAGACCATGAAATTATTCTTGCTCGCGAGAATTTGCGAGAAGGTTTATGCCCGCTCTGGGAGCCGTAATTGCCTTCTTGTTACAGTTGCTTCCAAGGTTACGTTCTTTTGTCTCGTGCAACTGTTGGTCCATCTCAAAGAAATCATCGAGTGTAAGTAAGCGATATTCAATTTGAATAAAACTTCTACCGCATATTAGAGCTGTGCATAATATTACATGTTATAGCTTTAGCGTACATTTTATCTAAAAAATTATGTTACATCTTTGTCCACCTGCCGCATATAAAATGTATTTCTTGAAAAAAAAAGTTTAACTACTCGAAGAATGCCTTTTACACAGATTAGAAGGAACATCAAGGCCATTTTGCAAAAGGCCAACACGAGAATTGGTAGAGTAATATATCTAATATACTTATGTGGAAGCAGTGGGAGCAGCTGTATAGAAGTATTTCGTCAATGGCAAGCATCCCAGTACAATGTATGTTCCGAATTATAAGCTGTTCATAAACGAGGGCTGGTCTGCGAGGAGTAAAGAACTTTTAGAATCACAAAAATGCCACCCCCGCGAGTACCAAAAACTAGATAGGCAAAATATAATTAGATGAGCAGTACTTAGGGCTCTCCACTAAATGAACATGCTGAGGCCATAGTGCAGTTAGAGTGTACTTCAAAAACAAGCTTACATACCACAGGTACAAAGTTAGTAGAGTAAGACTTACAAACTAATTTGAAACTATATACTTGTGGAAGTATGATATAATGAATACAAATAAGAGTCTAGCCAGAAGTTCTACGCAATAAGCTCCACATAATAAAACTTTTTGTGTCGGCTTCTCTCTTTGAGCCGTAAACAGCTCACAAGGATAAATCTAAATTACCGGTACTTCTTACCGCGGTTTTTTATGACGAAAATACAGGGAAGCCACACGGTTCTTTCTTGAGCTAGAAGTTGACTTCTGATACTACTATACTGTTTAACAATTGGAAAAATCCTGCTGGGGAGCTGTGCAGCACTTCCACTACAGTAGCTACAAGCCAGCATTGCAGGGTTTTAACTACCGAGAGTTTAGTAATAATCCTAATAAAACTACCGTATTTATTTCTTATAAGGATGGTATGGCCAACATACTGAGATTACAATACCCTGAGGAATTCAATCCTAATACTAACTTAGCAGAGAGTTGATTGGTAGGTCTTTAATACTCACACACCATACTTTACGAAAAAAAAATATATTTTGCTTTATCAACCATATCATGGGATATGCATAGACTAGGATGCGGCCATTTCTCAATAGCAGATAGAAAAGTCTATTGATTATGCGCTGAAACTTTACCTATAGCCTCTTCTGAGCATACACTAATCACGAATTGGTTAAAATATGGACTCCATATGGACTCCAACCCAAGCATACAAACACTTTGCCGCGCCGGCGCGCTGACTCGGTATTGATAGACATTCACTGCTGCCGTAGGGGCATTTACCTTCTTCAAAGATGGAGAGGGTAGGGGGTGGGGGTCGCTCAACCTTCCATCGATAACACCATAGTTCTTGACGATCTGTGGTCGACTGCAGCCGTTCTTACTCCTATGGGGCCAGTTGGCCTATATCTGCAGCATAAACCAGTGCGTGTGGGTTTCCCAGTGTATGGTGCGGTCAAGTTGACTACCCTTATCTCTACCTGTGTAGCGAACAATTTGTGTTTCTTGCTGATAAACGCGCTTCATGCATCACCATGATCAGTTTGTTGTTTGTTTGAGGTCCTTATGTCACAGTCAAGTAGAAAACATTTTCTAGAAGCTTCATCTGCGAGTTATAGGATTCACGAGAGATTTTACGAGGGCAGTCAAGTATATGTAGTGTAGTCCAGGGTACCGACACAGGCAACAGAAGTCATAGCAACAGTCAGTGGCACCCAGAGATTTGTCGCTGTTGATTTATGCAGAAATTATTCTCTTTTTTATTTCTTACTTGCAGTATTGCATCTTTAGCCTTTCTTGAATGAGCTTGGCATGTGTTATGGCTATCGTTCTCTATGCACTCGATGTTAAGGGCTTGACTGTCTTCAGCCGAACACAACCGTTTGGCCACGCTTAAAAAAGAGAGCACTTCCTACTGAAAATTGTGTCTATTGGGGACTTTAGAGCGTACACTAAGTAACCCGAGATACACACGTTTATACGCGCAGTGTAATATTTTCTAAATAGCATGCTATTCAGAAAATATTGCCAGCTATTTCTCTTTGGTGGTGAAGTGACAACGGTTCGGCATCGCATCAACGGAGGCCCGGGTTCGATTCCCCGGACGGCACGCTGCAGATTTACACTGCACGAAGCACTCCAGCACCGGGAGGCCAGGCGATACACGATGAGGGATCCTAAATTGACTCTCAGCACGGACTGCTTCTCCTGCTCTTCACACTACTGGATCTTCAAAATTCTAGAA
This sequence comes from Parhyale hawaiensis, assembly GCA_001587735.2. Classification (NCBI taxonomy): domain Eukaryota; kingdom Metazoa; phylum Arthropoda; class Malacostraca; order Amphipoda; family Hyalidae; genus Parhyale; species Parhyale hawaiensis. The sequence continues at coordinate 7,880,726 of LQNS02278140.1, read as the reverse complement.
TTAAGGCAAAAAGAAAACCTCGATAGTCGATAGATGTAGCCATTGTACCCTGTATACGAGATAATAAATGATATTTGTTTTGTTTTGTTTTTGCCATGCGTCGGTTAACTGAGATCTTTCGTTTAAAACTTAAACTTGTTGAAATGCATTAACGTGGACGTTATTTGAACGTATTTTATTCTCAATAGATTGATCACAGCGTATGACCATATTACGTATTCAAAAGTAAAGAGGTCAATGAGGGTATAAGTTATCCAGGGTTACACGTCACCGAGCAAACGTGTCCTATGCAATATCATAAGCAGCTTGGAGCCAAATTCCGCACTGATTCCCTGAAGTTTTTATGGCGGACCTGAATAACAATAAATCTTTATTTTACAGGCTCCTCTAGAGACCTGTCCTCCGCCCTAGAAATCCAAGTCACTGCAGAAACAGCAAACGGAGCTCAAATTCAGTGGGTCACACCGGCCAAAGTCCGTCACAAATTCTCCATTTGTTGGCTCCACTACGGGCCACTTACGGAGGCAGTGCACGTACAAACGCAAGTGAAACCGATGGAGTCTCGCATTATCTTGGATCATCTCTCTTCCTATACGACGTACTACGCCTTCCTCAGCTGCAAGCGAGGCCGCACCCCGTACCCCTCCAACACCGTGCAGAAGTGGGGAGCATTCAACAAAATCAAAATCCAACATCTCCTCATCCGATTAACCCCAACACCTCCCTTCTTTCCTTGGTTAAAATCCAATTTTTGTCTCAAATACTTAAATAGAGTCACCTTTTTCACTCTCATTTATTGGCTGTGGCAGGAATGCGTCAATTTTGGTTTTAAAGGGAATAAGTTAACTCCTGTCGGGGAAGGAATAGGACAACATTTTGTTGTACAAAACAAAAGGGAGAATTTTGGTTGTGGAGGGAATTGCTAATATTTCATCAAAGAGGGTAAGCGTTAGTTTTAGATGTGGATGCAGTGGACAGTGCTAAAGAGTCAATAGTTATTACTAGCACTGTCGAGCGTAGTCGAGTCTGGTACTAGTTTGGTATACAATTTATGAGTTAAGTTATGCTAGCCTAGATTATGGGCACGTTCAATTGAGCACCAAAATTAAGTCTTCAAAGCTTGACTTGTTCGAAACCTTAAGCAGGTGCGCTGGCTTCGACCCGTTGAATTGAGTTTCAGGCCTTAACCCTGAATTGGTTACCCATGAGACCTCAAGGAACGAGTTTCCTTTTTAAAAAAAAGTTAAGGTGAAAAATTATCGGAACGTCACGCAAGTTGGCCTTTACATGTCAGTGTACCTACACACATTATCTATGTGGAGATAAAAAAAGTGGCTTTGACTAGGATTCTTTTAGGGTAAAATCATTGACTTGTTGCTCCAAATGAAACATAAAATCCTGAATATAATGAAATTTTCCCCTAAGGTTTGTGCTCATAACACCCGTATGAAATTTAAGAGAAGTTGATAGTATTTCGCACGTTACTTGTTAGCCATAAGCAATTGCTGAGCAGCGGCTTGCCACTTTTTCATCAATTTTCTCCTCACTTCAAGTCATATTAACCACCTTTTATTTTTTGTAATGAACTTAAAAGGCGGCAGAAATACAATTCTAAAGACAGGGAAATCTAAACTTGTTCGTGCGCAACGAAATAAGTTCCCCAGATCCATGCCTTAATATTGCTTATAGTAGCATTTTTAACCCACAGTCATGTTAAGCATTTTTCACGAAGGATTGGTATTCCCGACAATTTCTTCCTCCCGTGTGCATCTGATTTGAGAATCTGTCATCCAGCAACCGCTACATCTTCTGCTTCAATCTACGCTGTACCTACCAAATTTTTTTTTTTCTCACCGCAGCTGCTAATTGAATATTTTTATGTCTCATATCAGACGGCGATCTCAGCGACAGCAGTAGCACAGAAACAGACCTCGGCAGTGTTATCACGACACCGAAGTCCCTACCGGAGCCCCGTCAGGAACCATTGTATCTGTTCCGTCCGATGTCGTCCTCCCTGTCGGTGAGGCGTCCCGCGGGGGAAGGCCTCCGTTCGTCAGACATTGGTTCCATCCCTCAGGAAGACGAAGGAATACTCGTCCTGATGAACGAGAGACATATGAACTTTCCTCGGCAAGACCCGCACAACTCCACGCCTCCGACTAATCTTGTTCTCGGTGAGTTCTACTCCCCCGCACTTGTATGCCCGGCTATGTGTTGATCTTCATCCTTCATATTCGAAAAGGGAAGCTTTTATTTGGAACTTGAGTAGATCATCTGATTTTGGACTCGCGATTACAAGGCAGTGAATGGATGTTTCCGTGATCTAAGCTGTTTGCTCAAGACTGAACTTTTACCGTTGATGAAAAGCTATACCTAAACTACTATATATAATAACTAAAATAACTTCATTTCATGCATTAAGTTTCAAATACTTTTATGAGTTTGAGTCACAAATACTACATGAAATACTACAGAGATAGACGTGCACTGCTATATACGTAGCTTGTTATATTATTTACTTACTACGTAAAAAATACAAGAAACATCATAGTACTATCTATGGCAATAGCTCATAGAGTGCCGGGTCGTATGTTCCGGTGTCTCTTTGGGAATGGGCCTATTGGTTCGTCTACTGCCGCCTATCTAATCTAATCTAAAAAATACACTTTGTCCAACCTATGTAAACATCTATTCCTATGTTACCTAATTTGGAAGCAAATTTAACTAGAACAGATGGATTTTTATCTATTAAGAGAGAGGTTTTGATTTATGTATCTGCGTGATAAAAGCACCAATAAAGCTGTATCTCACTGTAGCTCAAATTAATGAAACCTTTATAATGTTCGCTCTATTTTTTTATTTTTATTATTTTAAATAGTGGTGGGTTTGCATTTACGTTAAGCAGACGAAAAATAAATTTTGAACATTGAAACATACTGTAACTGCTGATTAGAAACACTTGCTGAAAAACGCTTCAAATTCCGATTCTAACCCAGTATTAGCGACAAAAAAAAATTCGATTAACCTGGCAGCGGTGCTTAATTTTGGACTCAATTATGGTGAGCAGGTGTGGTGTGTGGGGTGGTGGGGTTCCTCATCATCAACGTCACTGTGGTGATGGCGGTGAGGCAATACAGCCACAGGAGAGCACGCAGACGCCGGCTCCTGGAACTCCAGTAAGATCCCAACTTCTGCTTCCTAGTTTGGTGTATTTCCAGTGAATAGCAACAGTAGTGTTTTATTTCATAGATCGACGTAGCCCGTGGATATATGCATGGTACATTTCGTTCTGCTACCTACCTAATATGGTATATTTTCATTTAAATACGATACATATCTATTTTGCTGCCTAGTGTAGTGTATGTATTTTAGAGAAGTATGGTAGTTTTACATTCTGATCTATTTGGCGTGTTTCATAAATGCATGATCCATTTGTATTTTGCGTCCTAGTTTACCGTATTCCTATCGAATTATGGTACACTAGGGGCCCCTAGCCATCATTATAAATGACGGCAGAAAATAAGTATTTCGTGGAAACCTCACTTATCCCCTTCTCGTGATGTCAGCTTAGGGCCGTCTAAATTGTTGTCTAATCCTCGAAATAAGTGATAATCCGAGGGAGCTAGGTCAGGAGAATACGGTGGATGGGATAAAACTTCCCAGCAAAATTCTCCTAGGAAACCTTTGTCCAGTAGCGCTGTGTGGGGGCGAGCATTATCATGCTGGAAGGTGACTCCCTTAATTTCTGTTCTGCTCTTGGATCAAAACAACTTTCGCACGACGAAGTCGATCACAATAGAGTTTAGTAGTACACACAGAGACCGGTGAGGTAAGATAAACTAAATTTTTCTAGTTGACATGTTTTGTTTAGAATAAATAAATATTTTAGTTATTATACCAAAATCGAAGAAAATTATTAGTTAATGGTACATTTTTATTTGTTCGGTATTACTTGATGTATTTGGTAATAATAATCCAATATTAGTATCAGTTATCAAAAGCTATTTTGCTATTAGTAAGAATAAAGGAATCTAGTCAAGTACCAATCTGTTTTAGTAAGATTTACCATAAGATTTGGTAATATAAACAAAATGCTTAACCAAATCAAGTGGTAATATCAACTAAAAATTTAATTATCTGATAGCCAAACCAATAGTTTAGTTATCTGAACTAAATTTTGGTCTATGCAACCAAACTGGTCTCTGTGTGTAATGGATTAATTGTTGTCTACTATAAGAATATACGTAATATAAATTTAAATTCTGTAAATTTCCTCTCATATAATAAAAACTTTTACACCGACTTGATAACTTACATAAACGATTGCACCAGTCGCCTCAACATTTCAACGTTTATTAATAACTGAATATAGAAAAATGTAAAGGATTTTTATAATATTACAAGAAATAAACTGATTTGTGATACTTAGATGTATGTCATAAAAGCACAACGCGTAACCTAATTATTAGAACTAAGCTATACACAGAACTCAGTTGTTAATAATAAATTCCTTATTTGCGGTGCACATACGATGGAAACCTACGCCAAAGACCTCAGCTATAGACCGACCTATACTGTATCTATCTGTTAAAAAACACAAATAGAGATCCAGTATATGAATAAAATTACCGAAAAAGTTTAAATTAAATGTTTTGCCATTAATAGCGTCTCTCTGACAGCAATCGGGGCCACCTAGAAGCTACATATAACCTAGAATCAGCACCTGGGGCAGCCGGAAATTCCGGAGGACTGTCCGACTGGAGTGTCGCAGCAAATAAAACTAATTTCAGCTGTTTCTATCTAATTTCAGCTATTTCTATCTAATTTCAGCTATTTCTATCCGCAGACTCCAGCAAAATGGTGGCTTCATCTACAACTTGGATGACCTTCTGAACGCCTGAGAATAGGAAAGTTGTGAACTTTTATAGACGACTCAAAGTGAACGGGTCATCCTGGAGACATCACCGCTACAGCTTGTGACCGAGCGCAGTGCAAAAGAAATCAACATTGCAAATGACGAAACAATGTAGATTTCCTAGCGGTCGCTGAGAACAGGTGCTACTTCAAAGCCGTCATTGCATTTTCCTTCCAAGTCATTGCATTTTTTTACTATCATCTATTTTGTTAAAAACCAGGAGTGTTGGATTGTATTGTGACTGTCTACAAATTGTGTAGATCGCTATCGTCCCTTCTGCCTGTAAAGACAGCCGAAGCAATATTGCCAGATAGGCCCGACGTGTTTTTTAGGTCGTGGTAATTGGTTTCAAGATGGTTGCTGCCACTGCCACGTTGAGCCGAAGTGGCTGCCACGCACCCAATTTGTCACTTGGTTCATATCAGATTGGGCCAATGTGGCTCCCACGGGCCACGTAACTAAAATGTTAGTAGCATTGTCACGTTGGCCTCACGTGGCATCCACCTACGATTTCTGCCGTAATGAAAGCCATGCTTGCCCCACGTGGAGGCCACAAGGGGCCCAATTCAAAAACGAGATGGTCACCACCTTGACAAGGCCTCCATCTATTCTTCTTGATCGAGATTTTGTAATGTAATGATAATTCTCATAAGTATAATTTAAAAAAAAAAAACTCGTGGGGAACAATGTTTCGAGATGAAACAAATACTTTTGTCATTGCGCGCTTGTCAAAAGTATATTGCTATCCCATGTGTAAAGGCTTGTTGTTGTACTAATAACTGCAGCAGTAATTATTATTTTGCCAGCCTGTTGGTGATGAACTATGAAACTTACTTTTATACATCTGTTTGACTAAGAGCAGCGATAACGGCCGTGATAAATATTGGATGCCAGTTCGGCATTTAACAACTAGTATATTTATGAATGCAAAGCTAAGCTCAACGTTCTGCACAATCTATAGAGTGTCAGTCACGAAAGTTGACATATTTTTCAACGAGGATTCACCTTTGAAGTAAAATGTGGAGCGTACTTCATCCACTTTACAACGGGTGGTGCAATTGTGTAGAAAGCATCGGTCCATAGAAAGTGTTTTTAGATATCAGCTACGCTTCAGGCGCTGTGTAACGCTTCTGTGTCGACCTTCATCAGGAAATGACACTGCAAGACACCCCAAGGTAGCAGCATGCTTACGTGCTGAGCTCACACCCCTTGTATCGCAGGTTCAAGGCCAACCCAGGTATGCAAGCTCTTTGCTGATCCAGGTGTGCTGACTCGGCTGTGGAGGTATGCCGTGTGGGTACTTGCCTTCCTCAGATATGAGGGGAATAGAGGGCGCGGGTCATTGAACCCTCCATCATAATGGCGCCATAGTTCTTGATGACCTGTGATCGGCTGTAGCCGCACTTTACTCCTTTGGGGCAGTTGGCCGGTATCCGCAGCACAGACCAGTGCGTGAGGGTTTCCCAGTTGAGGATATGGTCAAGTAAAAATAAATTACTTTTTACTACGAAACCCCTGTTTTCTTCGTTATTCTTCATGGTTATGGTCTGAAGATTTTTTTTTTTTTTTTGCGCGCGCGCATCGGCAACTCTAGCACGTGGCACGGGACCAGCTGGACAAACAAACTCCTCTGTATCCTATCTACGCCTGGAACAGGGACTGTGAGACCAAACAAGCAATCAACCAACCAACAAACTGACCATGCATTATTAGAGAGAAGTATAACCATTTTCAAGTTCGAACGAAAGCACCCTCGTGATATCATTAAGCGATTTTTGTTTCCAGTGCATTCATTACCAGTGTTGCACGACACTTCCATTTTGTCGCCCCTGGACTTGTCCTGAGCAGTGTGTTGTCCCAACTCCAGCCCGCATTCCAATATGCTATGACTAGAAATAATTTCGTGCTGCACGGAATCCGCAGTTCTCGTGCTGCACAAACACGCCCAGACAGGCATTCCCGTTGGTGCATGGAAGAGCATTTTTGTTCTGGGATAACACGTTTCTGCTTCTCAGAGCGGGAAATCTTGCTGGTTTTGGAGCTACTCTTGTTTTTCAGTTTACTACCACATAATTCGTGGCATCGCCCGTGATTTAATGTACGATTATCACACGATTTAAGGTACGATTATCGCACGATTTAATGTACGATTATCGCACTCAGATTACGCGGAAACTTCATATATTACTGCACACAAGTGCACTTCATTAGGAGCATGATAGCGTTACCGTATTGGAATCTGATAGCACAAATTTAACTTATAAATGTAGGATAGCTCTTCTCATGCGCTGCGTGCTCGTGTTGAAGTACGGTGCTTGATTCATATGAGGACAAATTTTTCGCATAAATTGTCAGTGACTTGGAACAACAGGTCAAAATTAAGTCAGACCTGGAACAAATTCATAACAAGCTGAAAATTTGAGAAAACCTTTCAGAATTCTGTTAGGAATGACATATTAAAAGTCCCCGGGAATCACCCTAGGGCCGTTTGAGAAATTCAAGCTAAAATCCAAGACGGCTGCCGATTTCAGACTTTCTCACATTTCAGGCATAAAATAAGATAAAAGTGTAGTTGATAATTCTAAATATATGTTTTTGGAACGGGGAATTCAACTTAGGAATATTTTAAGTATATAAGAAATCCTTATGCAGTTATAGAATGATATATAGATGGAGTATGAGCAATATTCATTCACCATATTTTGGATAGTACTTTACAAACCTTAAGAGTAAAGTTAGAGTAGACATGGAATGTATTCAATAAAACAATAACAAATGTCCAAACTCTTTAAACATGTTTACATCATGACGCATGTAACCCTCACTTATCCTCATCATCACTTTCTGGAGAAACAGATGATGATTCTTCAAATTCTCCCTCATCATCGTGTAGTATGGCATTGGTGCTGCGTTGTTGCAGGTTTGGCCAGCGCATTTTACTGTATACACAGAGCAGAGCAGTGCATTCCCATCTTCCTGCGGCCACATATCATTCCACAGCCATCTGGTCTGCAGCCACAAGCGATCATGTTGAGTCGAGTGTCTGGAGCAATGTGGCAGTCAGTGTCAACTGGATTCAGGATGTCTTCTAATGTCCATCCCCAAACTGTTGACTGCAAAGGCCTCCAAATCCATCCCTGAATAGTGAGAAACGTTCTAAAGGAATGTTACTTGGCTGCAGCACTCGTTGGAGGCACATTTTTCCAGCTGCAAAGATGAAGAAAGTGGCGTTCTGCTGATTGCCCTCCTGTAGGCAATGTAGCCGAACTTATCCAATGATGCATAACTGGATGCATCATAGAGCTTCAGGAGAAACTTTCACCTGCTTCTTGTACTTGCTGGTGTGTGCTCTCTGCATTGATGAATGTGTTGCACCAGATTGAATGCCTTTCGCTTCCCCAGGCTGTACACGGCAGACACGGTGCCGCATCCAGTTATGGCATGCACCACCATCAGATATTTACTGGTGTCACCAGTGTTTGCTTGAATGTCATGAACTCTGTAGAGCAGTGGTTCTCAGCCTTTTAACTCCCGCGCCCCCTTAGGGATATATTTTTTCCTTCAAGCCCCCCTTTAGTGTTTTCAAATAAATGCGGTACCAGATCACGACCAAACGTACCAAATACATTCAAACTAGAGCACTCTGAGAGCGCATCCCTCCGCTAAGCAAGGTAACGGTAATGAACAATTCAAATTGGCTCTGAAATCATGACTTTCTTTGTATGAACACTTGAAGCTAATCATTTTTGTCTTTTGATAGCACAGTGACCACAAAAATAAAGTCTACCACTGTGCTGCAAAACCAAAGTTTATCCCTGTGCTGCAACAACAAAGTTGTTGCATAATTTACCAATAACTTGATTTTCGCATTCCCCGCCATATGAGAGGACGGTGGTATGAGGTGTGTTGCGCCACTCCCGCACCAAATACAATTCCCCACTCTATATATACAGTCAGTCTGTGATCCATCAGAGCTCAAATATAATACCCTACAGGTACGTTACACTGGTCCACGGGCCTCTACTTTGCTACATACTTTTTCAGTTATTTGGCACCATACCAAAAACCATCACAGCATCGCAATGGGTTGGAAGAAGTCTACCAGTGAAGAAAAGACTCACGCCTTTACTCTAATCGAGCAGGGAGTGCTGGTGAACTGCAAAGCTGTTGAACTGAATGTCAGCCGAGTGTCTCTCTTCAAGCATAAAAAACCAGCTGCGGCACTACCTGCCTGCCCCCACGCAAAGTTGAATATGGTTCCAAAAGAAAGACAACAACAAGCTTCACCTCATTTACCAACTCCTTGTCAGTTCTTGCTGCTGTCTTTCTCTTGCACCCACATTCCACTTTGCGTGGCGGTATGGTTCTGGCAGGGGGTGCCCTAACCGATTCTCTAAGCTGGAAGAGGGACACTCAGCTGGCATTCAGTTCAACAGCTATACGCGGTTCATCGGCCCTCCCAGCTCGATTAAGGTTAGGGTCCGAGTCTTTTCTTCAGTGGTAAGCTTCTTCCGACCCATTGTGATCACCGCGTTGGTTTTTGTTCTGTGTCAAAATAGGTGAAAAGGTAAGAGTATAGGCCCGTGAACCAGCTCAACGTACATGTACTCTGCTCGAGATCCAATGTATAACCGACAGACTGTGCACCGGGGCTTAATTTGTGTGTGGCACGGGGGTGCAGCAACACACGTCGTACCACCCTCCTCTCTCCTCTCATATGGCAGGGAATGCGAAAACAGAAACATCGGCAATTATGCAATAACTTTGTTTTTGCGGCACAGGAGTACACGTTGTTTTGTGGCCACTGTATTAACAGTTTCTGCAATTTTTTTTAAGATCTGTTCATTGTTTTTTGAGTTATGTTGTTGACAAAGATTATGACAAACACAAGTCAAGCACACAAACGGACTAACCAATCTGCACCCAAGTTTAATCATATCGTTCAACATTACTAACAATTCTTGTAAATTTCATAAAGATCCATTCAGAACTTCTGGAGTTATTGAGCTAGCAAGCAAAAAATGAAACCCAGCGACAAACAAACGAAATAACAGATCATCTCAAAAACTTAGTCCTTTACTCTTCGTAATAAACCTAACAACTCACGCATAACTTTTTGAGTTATGGCACAAAGAAAAATAGGCAGAGAAACAGATGAGCGAATGTCCACCAAAAGATAATCATCTGTTACTGTTGACATGCCTAACAATCCCTGCAAGTTTTGTAAATATCCATTTATAACTTTCTGAGTTACCTTGGTGACAAACAGAAAAACAAGACAAAAACAAAACATAAATCAGGTTTTACTGCAGAGGCTCGAGCCCCCCTACGAATCCGCTCACACCTCTTAGAGGGGCGCGCCCCCCAGGTTAAAAACCACTGCTGTAGAGTATTGTGGGGTCTATACAGCATAGCATATACAGGTCAATGTTTGTTTTGCTAGGCTCACCATCATTATCAGCAAGTCAGTGTCAGTTCCGACAACAAACACTGGTTTGCCAGACAGTGCCAGAGACAGAGCTGCTGACACAGTCAAGGCATCAGCATCAGCTTTTGCCTGCTTCACTTGGATGTCTGCTTGATTCAGCAAGTCAATGAACATACATATAAATCTATGAGATTTTCCTTGTTGTGGTTATTGGCTAGAAATGCTCAGTAATAGTGTTTTGCATGTTCTGGACAAATAGGATATCCCTGGATATCCAGCAGTTTCTCTGCTGCTTTGGTGGAGACGGCTCTATAGCCATCAAACACAATAGAAGTGCCAGCACAATAGTAGTGCTTTAGGATGTTGGTAATGTAGCACAGGCATACACCATTATAGGTTTATGGGTGTGGCCAGATTACTGGATGGAACAGTTGGCCTCCATCTATGACAAACTGGCAGTTGTTTGGAATGTTGGTCTTTACAGGAGAGTACTTAGGGCACTCTTGGTTAGTTTCCGCATAACACCACCATGAAACAGGGATGGAGTCTGAGGAGCCAGCTCATATGACATGAACCGCTCCATGTCAGAACTTGTCTTGAGAACATAAGTGATCCTCTTGAAAAAAAAGAGAGGGATTCAGCACAATGGCTTGTCCTCTGATGTTGATGCTGTTCGTATCTCCCATAGTTTTGACTTTGTTATTGCGATGCAGGATGATCTCTGTGAATTGATCCTTGCTATCTTAGATACTGCGGCTTGACCAATCTGCACAGCATTACCACAGTTGACTAATGTATCAGCTACAACAACAGTGGAAATAGACACTAGACGATCAGGTTGGTAACCTGCAAATGGTAGATTGCCTGCAGCCACTGGACGAAGGCATCATAGTCTTTCTTGTATTTAGCTTGAGTGGAAGCAGGTGAAAGTTTCCTCCTGAAGCTCTATGGTGCATCCAGTTGTGCATAAGTGGACAAGTTCTGCAACATTGCCTACAGGAGGGCAATTACCAGAACGTAAATTTCTTCATATTTCCAGTTGGCAGCTTTGCCTCCAACAAGTGCTGCAGCCAAGTAACATTCCTTTAGAACATTTCTCACTATTCAGGGATGGATTTGGAGGCCTTTGCAGCCAACAGCTTGGGGATGGAATTTGGAAGACATCCTGACTCCAGTTGACACTGACTGCCACATTGCTCAACATGATCTCTTGTGGCTGCAGAGCAGATGACTGTGGTTTGAAATGTATGTAAGTAGTTGCAGGAAGATGGGAATGCACTTCTCTGCTCTGTGTATACAGTAAAATGCGCTGGCCAAACATGCAACAACTCAGCACCAATGCCATACGTGCTGGATGATGAGAGAGAAATTGAAGAATCATCATCTGTTTCTCCAGAAAGTGATGATGAGGATAAGTGAAGGTTACATGCGTCATGTTGTCAACATGTTTAAAGAATTTTTACATTTGTTATTGTTTTTGGTAAATACAGTTCGTGTATACTCTAACTTTACTCTTATGGTTTGTAAAGTACTATCCCAAATATGGTGAATATTGCTCCTACTCTATTTATATATTATTCTATAACTACAAAAAGTTATATATTTAGAATATGTATTGCTAAATTTAATTCCTCATCCCAAAAACATATATTTAGGCTCATCAATTTAACTTTTATCGTGTTTTATGCCTGAAATACGAGAAATTCTGAATTCGGCGGCCATCTTGGATTCCGCCTTGAATTTCTCAATGGGCCCAAGGGTAATTCCCGGAACTTTTAATATGTCATTCCTAACAGTATTTTGAAAGCTTCCTCAAATTTTCAGCTTGTTATGAATTTGTTCCAGGTCAAAGCCTACTACTCTTGGACTAAAACAGTTGAGTGCAATGTGAACTGCATCGGTACAATCCAGAATTGCCTTATTTATAAATCCAAAAATGCTAAGTCTCTTATCATGCTCCTTATTTCTTTAATCAGCTGAGGCTTTCGTGAAAAGTGCAGTTGCTGTACTTTTGAATTAATTTCTATTTTGCGGGTGGACCTAAACAAGCTGACTACCGGTCTGCCGTGGGTTGTCTACTCGTCTATTCCTGTTGTTTTAGGGGAAAAATTATTTCGGAGTTTATGTAAATGTGTAAGTGGATCCGTAAACATTGAATATTTTTTTCTAGTCATGTTAATTATGTGGCTGTGGCCTTAATTGGAAAGAAATGTTTATTAACTCGGGAGTTTGTATACATTTACGATTTACTGGATAACTGAATTTTTAAAGCATAATTAGATATGAGAGCTAACGATGTACTGAAATTCCCAAACGGATGCCTTCTGTTATATAAATAGGTGTGCAATACATAGTTAGTTTCTTAGTCGCAAGAAATAACACTAGTGTCTTCGATTCACTCATTTCGATTAAAATAATCTAATTCGATTAGCTTTAACTTGCCTAGCACTTCAGAATCAAATCACTATAACTTTAATCGAATTCCAGGCGTTAACCGCATAACGTAATCAGCATGAAATTAACTCCTCCAATCCAAATTTGTAACCAGAACACTCCAGCTTTAAATTCGGGACAAGTCAAGGTAAATCGGGTTAGATTATTACTGTCGAAGTATGGAAATGGCAGACGACTAGAGCTTAGCTGTATGTGTACTCATATATTGAACAGTATGTAATTAAGGGAAGCTTATTTAGAAGCCATAATTTTTATGGCATTCAAGTGTTGCCGTTGCCCCTATTTTAGGTACAAAGGCGGGCTTTTGCGTATTATTGAAGGCCAGAACTGGGGGCCGTTTTTTTTTTTTTGCGGACTTTTTGTTCCTTCCGTGCCAGGGATTCTGGCAAGACTTACGGCCAGAGGGTGTCAACCGTCTTCAGACCGGTATTTATGAGCAATGTGAACTGAAAGGCTTATAATAACATGGGACTTGCGCCCCTACGGCTTGGTAAAATGATCAAATTATAGCATTGTCATGGCAATAGGAAGAGCCGAAAAGCACCTGATCATATAAACGGATTAGGACCAGTGGCAGTAAGGCCTCCAAAATCAGCCCTAGAGCGAAGGAAGCAAGATCTATTATTATCATTATATTCTAGTCAATGTTTTACCACCGGAGAAGTAGAACTAAGACATCGTTGACTAGGGCCGCGCCCAGCTCTGTTGCACTGTATCGTACTCTTGGACTCATCTGTTGGGCATCGAGTTACTTTGTTGACATACGCTTTGAATTGCTCAGCCAAATGATCAATTATCATTCTGTTATTTGTCCGGTTGTTAATTTTGTTCTGTTAGTTATTGTTCGTTATGTTGTTTGTTGTTATTTGTTATCTGGTATGTTATTTGTTCTGTTATTTGTCCTGTTGTTTGCTAATTTACGTCCTGTTATTTGCACAGCCAAAGGATGAATCATCTATCTGTATTTGTTGACATATGTAATTTTTTTACCTTAAATTAATGGCTGCATCAACATTGCCGATTTTCACTTACAGTAGATAATGTCGTGTTGTTGGTTGTATAATTCTTAATTTAATTCAGTGCGTATTTCATTAGAGTATTTTCTCTTAACATGTCACCTGCGCACTAATCTACGACAGGTTTCTTTTAACAAAATAATAGTAATAATGTTAAAACAGTATAATGCTTCAAGAAGCAAAAAAATAATGATAACTAAAGTGTTGTATACATTTCTAACTTAATGAACATGAAACAAACTCATATATCGACTAAAAACAATAAAACTACATACCGTACATAATTTTCTTTTAAATTAAAACATATGCAAGTTGGTTTCAGTCACATCAAGCCGGCAATGCTTAATTACCACATTACAAGACCGTTAACCTTATTCTAAACAGGTTTTACCGCCTACTATAAGGGTTTATTTTTTGCCTAAAGACAATAGGACAAAGAAATCTTGTAAGTAAATAAACCATCCTAGTTGAAATAGGGTTAAGGGTCATTGATGGAGACAGTTCTATCGAGATTAGCTAATTTCATTAGCTTTAGGTCGCTCGAAACTTGGATCATAGGAATTGATTTCACTGCTTTCAATTGAATTTCAGGAGTTAAGCGCCAAAGTCATCCCCAAGAATCAAAGTCGGTGCTCAAGAGTGAAATTCCGAATAAGTTAAAGCTAATGAGATCATCTTTTCTCGATGGTACTGTCAAAATCGAGGTCACTCTTAATATCTACATGCACTGTATTTACTATTACTGTTGTTTCCGAACCACCTCTGTACTTATTGATAAGGATGACACATCAGATACGCGCTTTTGTGTGTGCACGCGTAAGACAAATTGCAAAAACACTCTGAATCTTAGATTTATTCGTAGATAAAATTTACGGCAATTTTGCCTTAAATCATGTCGAAAAATCGTAAACATTTAAACGATGTCTTGGAGCATGTAACGAGCCGCTTCGGATAATATCGGATAATCATTAACATTTCGGATTGGGAACAGACATCGCGGACTCATACTTTGGAACCTATGTTCCATTTTAGCTTAATACTACATCCTATAAGTAATATTATTATAAAATGCATCAGGTACTTTTACGGGCACCATAAATTAATACAATATTGTTCGTTAATTAATTAAGTAATTACTGCTAAGTTCGTGCTTCTCTAGTAGCTTGTTAGTGTGCCACCGTAGTCTTTTAATAATAAGAAACATGTCTATAGCTTGTGCTGCATTTTGACCGTGCTATTTGCAGTCAGTTTTCTAGCAATGTAGTGATAGATATTTTGTGAAGACTATTTTGATAAGAAATTTCAGCTTTACAATAAATTGATAACATAAGCATGTCGTGGTCTATTTCCTGTTGGTTGACTGTAGCTATATTTTATGGGTATCATCGTTGTATAATAATAAATTGGTGAGCGTATTTGTCATCTTTTGCAGTTTGAGCTCTTAACTTCTCTAATGGGATATTGTGTGGCGCGTACCAGGGTTCGCTTGTGAGGACGGTCCCTATTGGCTCTCACGGGCTGTCTGGCTTGTGCTAACCGGCCTACAGTGACTGGCCGCAGCGGCTGGCTGCCTGGGCTCGCGTAGGGATCCCTTTTTACGTGCCAGACTAAGGCAGACCCTGGAAATATGGAGGGTGCTCCCAGCGCAGTAGTGGGTCCGTTACGGTCTGAAAGGAGGGCTACTGGGCCCTGCAGTTCCTGGTCTTGTGTCAGAATGCAACTGCAGCTTTCCCTAAGAGCTACCTCTGAGATGTAATTCGTCCGTTGCAATTATATAGCTCAAAAATTCTTAACTAGAGCGGTCAGACATGAGTGCTCTGGACGTCACGCCTACTGAGCAGCGAAATCCTCCTTTTCTTTCTCTGACATAGTAAGAAATTAGCTGGTTTTTTGCAGGCAATCAAAAGAGAATAGAATGTTAAGAAAATCGAAGATAATGAGAAAGAAGTAGACATCTTTTGCCTTGACTTTCAAACAGCGTTTGACCAAGTCCCGCATCAACGGTTACTAAAAAAAATAGAAAACCCTTGCATTATAGGGGATTATTCACGCTGTATCCGAGCATGGCTCACTGTTCGGCAGCAGCGAGTAAAGCTGCTAGGTGAGACGAGCTACTGGACGCGGGTCTCATCTGGAGTTTCTCAAGGCAGCGTGCTTGGCCAATTTTCTTCATAATTTACATCAATGATCTCGATGTTAACAACCACCATAAAATCAGCTAATTTACTGATGATACTAAACTGTGCCATCTTACCAGAAATCGATTTGAGATCCAACAAGACCTCTACCGCATCGTGGCACGGTCCGCAACTTGGCAGACGTGCTTTAATGTTGATAAATGTTCAGTCATGTACTGTACGTTAGGACGGAGCCCAAGAACACCCCAGCTAAATTGAAAATGAACGCAATAAACTTGGCAGCTGTCACTATTTGGGAATAACTATCACAAACGATCTACAGCACAGTCAATAAGTTGACAAGAGTGCGAAAATGGCAAGGCGAGTGCTGTGATTCATTACCAGGAATTTTGATTACAAATCCAACCACATAATCATCCCTTTGTGCAAAGCACCAGTACACCAGCATTTAGAATACATATGCTGTTCAGCTCTGGTCGCTAAGCAAGCGCGAAGAATCGATAAAATGGAAAGAAACCAACTGGGAGCAACAAAGTTGATGCCTCAGCTGTACTTTCATTGCACACGGGATGTGATACCCACCTCTCTCGAACAAACACGACTCAGGGGCCAATTGATAGTGACCTTCAAATACATGAATTGCTTCAATGGCGTGCCGACAACGGGACTGTTTGACATAGACGTTAACGTTCGCCTGTGAAACAACGGTCACAAACTCAAGCATAAAGATCGAAGAACTCCTCTCAGTCAACAGTTCTTTCTGCATTTCACAGTGAACATTAATTTGGAAAAAGCTCCTTCCTCTCCCCCCTCGATGTTGGCAGTGAAGAGTCAGTCGATGCATTCAAAAACGTCTTGACAAACATTGAGAGCAAAATCCTCCACAGTTACGGAGTCCTTCTCCAGGAATTTCAAACGCGTAACGGGGACGCGTTCTACGTCCCCGTAAGTCACTTTCTTTCATGCCCCAATTAACTTAACGTCCTCAAACTCCCCGTATCTGCAACATTTTATTGTGTTTACTTGATCAACTTGTTGGCTGAATTAATTTTTTTCATTTTCTTCTTTTCTACCCCAGATATCGCTGTGATTCTGATGCAATGGCATTAGCTCATAGAAAGCTGTAGCTATAGTCCCGGATGTTCTTTGCCAATGGGCCTGTTAGTCCGTCCACTACCTGCTATCTAATCTAATCACTCAAACCATTAATTGCGACCAAGGAGCTTGTATAGAGAAGGAGGGAGCCAGTAGCCTAGCCCGTTGAAGCTCAAGAGTCTCTTATTGCTGTCAGCCAGTTGTCGTCTGCACCAATCACATTATCAGTAAAGAGTCTCTTATGGCTGCAGCCAGTCGCGTAAGCACCAATCGCATATCAGTAACTCGGTTCGTTTGCTGCTCCCCTGTGAAACTCTGTGCTCCCCCGTCTCTTCCTCCAATGAGCGTCTCACAGCTATAAGAGATCTGGTTGCCTCGCTGGCAAGTCTGTAACTGGGCCACAAGGCTCCCTCCTTCTCTATTGAAGCTCCTTGATTGCGACCGACTCGGTATCATGGATACGCCAAGATATCATCAGCAATAAATTTTTTTTTTTTTTTTTTGATCAGCGAAAATCTGTTTCGTCGGCTGATGAAATCTATTTACAGTACTTTGAAGTATAGGTGACACAACAAAACTATCTGTGTAAAAAATTAAGAACTAGAGCACTCTGAGAGCGCATGCCTCCGCCAAGCGAGGCAACGGTAGCAAAAAATCCAATTGGTTCTGAAACCATAATTTTCTTCGAATAAACTTCAAAATCTAATCATTTGTGTCTTTTAATAGTAATAACAGCTTGTGCAATTTTCTTAAAGATCCGTCGATAACTTTTTGAGTTATACTGCTAACA
The DNA here is from genome assembly GCA_001587735.2 of Parhyale hawaiensis. Classification (NCBI taxonomy): domain Eukaryota; kingdom Metazoa; phylum Arthropoda; class Malacostraca; order Amphipoda; family Hyalidae; genus Parhyale; species Parhyale hawaiensis. Next base: position 7,862,890 of record LQNS02278140.1, on the reverse strand, counting down.
AACGCAATGAGAAACACGAGTCAAACATAAAAACGAACCAACCGATCTGTACCAAAATTTACACATCTTTGTTTTTCAACATTACTAATAACCCCTATAAATTTCATTAAAGTCCATTCATTATTTTTTGAGTTATTGTGCTAACAAGCATAAAATTGAAAACAGTGACAAACGAACGAACAAACCAACGGATCATTTCCAAAATTTGGTCATTTACTCTTTGTTTTATACCTAGCAATTCATGTTGATTTCATTAAAATCCATCCATAACTTTCTGAGTTATGGTATTGAGAAAAATGAGGCAGACAAACAAATAAACAAACGGATAGACATATTTTCACCAAAAGTTAATCATCTGTTTCTCCTAACATATCTAACAATCTCTGTAAATTTTATCCAAATCGGTTCAGAACTTTCTCAGCTATCTTGGTGACAGACAGAGAGGCAGACAAACACGACGAAAACATAACCTCCTTGGCGGAGGTAACCAGGATACATGAGAATGCTAAGGGAAGCTACAGATTTCTTCAGTACTTCGATTTCGAGCTTGAGAATGCAGGAAGTGCATTCAAATATAAGGTTGCTACCACTATGATGTACTTTAGACTTCAATCCTTGATCTTAAGTTTAGCAAAGCTCAATGGCCTCTTTGTCGCTGTGAAAATGTATTTCTCCTAACAAACTTGGGAAGCGGGAATACCACTCAACCAAGCAAAGCACCAACAAACTATGCATTATTATACAGCGACACTAATGCAAGTGGACAGAAGTGGCGACAGCAGTTCATTGTGAGCTGACATTACAAAGCAACGATGTCTACTAAAGTAGAAGGTCCAATGTCATCAGTAATGATCCAACACTTAGAAAACTTTATGCAAACAGCAACATCATGATCTTAAAGTAACCGTCGTGTCGAGAACCAGAAAAGGTAATTCTACAGAGATCGCATCTCTGGCAGTCAGAAAGAACAATGAACACGACGGACCTGTTTTCGTGAGTACCAGGAAAAAATCTGTTGGAAGGCCGATTTACTGGAGGCACGCGATCCATGTGCTTGCATGTATGAAAGTTGAAGAGTTGTTGATAGTAAATGCACCCACATGAAGAAGTATTTTGTTAATACAGCCAAGGCTTCACCTAAGCACATTATGAGAGGATCAAAGAAGATAGTTCTTCGCACTATGGGTACAACCTTCTTAGTACCCATAATTCCCTTCAACAATAAAGAAGCCTCAGAAACTTTTCTAGTGATACTTAAGCCAACTGACCTACGGTAACAACTGTTTTAGCTCTATATACAATTGCACAACAAAATATTTGGACGATTAACTCAAGAAACACTGTTACAATACTAACGTTTGAAACGGCCTAAAGGTACGTAATTATAGCATTCACGTCAAAATTTTTTGGATCAACCAGGCGCGTAACACAGCTATACCTTCCGTAGGCACGCAGTAACAGCGTCACATACACAGCGTTCACTGCAACTGAAAGCTATAAGCACGGCTTGTTTTAGCGCTCAGATTTCACTTCACGGGTAAAGCTTTGTCTTGACCAGCTCGCTTTCTTTCGAAATTCCACTCGTTGTCACAGTGCGCCAAAAGAATACCTGCCTGTCGCAGGCAGCGGTCTAGCAGGCGCTGCCATCCGCGAAATGAGAAGGCTGTGGCATTGCAAATTCGTCTTGAAATGCTCATGAGGCGCAAAATCCAAGAATGCCAAGCTTGCCGCCCTGCTTGTAGCGAAAAATATGGCCCGTTGATCAACCGAAAGAAAAAGACGGTTGGAACGCAAATGAAAGCATCATTTGGTGCCATTTTAGCATGAAATCCGTTTAGTCAGTGAAATTCCACTTCTGTATGTAGCCTACCTTACGTCAATCTAACCAATCTTGACTTCGCTTGCCTCTGTATGACTGCAACAGTAAAAGCAGGTTTACGATAGCCTCTTTACCCACCGTAGATAATACGTACATACTTCAAAACATTCGAATGCTTCGTCGAGTCTTCACAAATACAACTGTGAGCATACTGCAAGGCATGATACAAAACAAGCCGTCATTCCAGCGAGCGTCACGAGTGTCCCTCTAGGCACCTTTCAGACTTCTCCTCAAATTTGGAGAGACTTAGAACTCCAAAACTTAGCACCTTTCTGTTCTTTAAGCAGACACAGCATAACATTCGGTTGCTGTGAAGCATAAACGCCGGACAAAAGCTAATGTATGAACCCATCTTAATAGACATTGCTTGCCTAGCTCCATTCCTCCCTCAGAATCTTTGGGAAGTTCAACAGTTTACAATTGTGGCTGTTATGTGTGAAATTGTCAGTTTCGTGGGCGTTTTACACCCCGCGATCTGGGCAGTCATGGATTTCGTTGCCGGGGTCCGTGAAGACTGCACGGAACAGCTGAACACGTTTTTGCTGGTTCTTCGCACCGCTTCGAGCATCCTATGGGGTTGCTTTTGTGCACCTTGGGCGTACTATTTTAATAAAATGTTTATACGAAGAAGAACAACGGTAACAATAACAGAAATTTAAGTCCTCACGTAAATCCACAGCCCATAGCATAGCAACATTTTATCTGCTTGCCATTAGCAAAGAACTTGTGAGACTGTCTCACGTACCTAGTTACCAGTGACAAGTAAACATTTCGCTTTCACTCAATATTAGAAAGTAAGTAAAATATAATAACATTTTTTCATCAGGATGCAGCGCCCAACGTATCCGAGTGCAGCCCCAGAGATAATCATTCTAAAGCCAACATAGAGAGAAGATTCACTGTTGACCTTCTTAGATTTACTCTAGTAGGCAGCCAGTGACCGTCAGCCGTAATTGAAGAAATATTACAAGTAACATAATGTTGTACAGACCCGTTGCTTCAACATTTTTTGTATTACCTCCGCCAAGGAGGTTATGTTTTCGTCGGCTATGGTTGTCAGACGGTCAGTTGTCTTCTATCTTTCTGTCTGTCACCAAGATAATTCGAAAAGCTATAGACGGATTTCGATGAAATTTAAAGGGGATTGTTAGGTATGTTGGGAGGAACAGATGATTAACTTTTGGTGAAGATCTGTCGATCCGTTTGTTTGTATGTTTGCCTGTCTCATTTTCCCTCTGCCATAACTCAAAAAGTTATGAACGAATTTTTATGAAATTTACATGAATTGTTGGGTATATCACGAAGAGTAAATGACCAAATTCTTGTGATGATCTGTTAGTTTGTTCATAAGTTTGTCGCTGTGTTTGATTTTATGCTTGTTAGCGCAATAACTCAAAAAGTATTGAAGTGATCTTTATGAAACTTACAGGAGTTGTTGGTAATGTTAAATGACATAAATGATTGAATTTTGTTGCAGATCGGTTGGTTCGTTTGTATGTTTGAATTATTTTTGTCATAATGTTTGTTAGCAGCCTAACTCAAAAAGTTAAAAACGGATCTTCAAAAAAATTGTAGAAACTGTTAATACTATTAAAAGGCACAAATGGTTACATTTTGGAGTTGCTACAATGAAATCACGATTGCAGAGCAAATCTGAATTATTCGTTACCGTTGCCTTACTTAACGGAGGCATGCACTCTCAGAGTGCTCTAGTTAGTATTATTATTATAGACATGCCAAAACATAAAGAGACCTATTACTAGAATAGACGTGTTGCCGTTAAAAATAAAGTGAGCATTATTAATTAAATTCAAAGTCACGCTTTATTTTCGTTATTTGAACTTCAAATGTAAAGGTTATGATACTAAGCAATGCTACTAGCTATCACCATCTTTCTCCATATGACATCAAGCGCATAAAAGGATATGCTCACACTTGAATCACCCTAGAGAACAATCAGCGTGCCAACGTTATTAAGACCATGAAACAAGTAATGCATTTTCCTTGCAGAGTGATACTAGTATAACAGTGTTTTTATATTCTAGATAGGAGGAAAATAAATCTTCTAAATGCAAACAGAATTATTACAATTAGAAATATTGTGTACGTTACTAGCTAAACTAAGAGTAAGAACAAATGATACTTAAGTAAAGCATTTACAGAATTATTAAATGATGGAAAAAAGCCAAAAGAGCAATTCAAAAGAAATAGACCAGCAGAAATTTCTGCTCAGGGTCAGAAAGTGTCTGTCGCATTTTCCTCAAAAATTTTGACACAGTTACTGAGACCTCTCAAACTGCGATAGCGCCATCTTGATGGAATGATTATATTTAGTCGCTTCATGTATTAGATTAGGAAGCTCATTCCAAAGACGAGCTCCAAAATTTGAAAGTGCTTGCTTACCAGGGTTGGTGAGGATGGAGTTCACTTGAAGATGACCTCGTTAAAGAGATCGTCCCATGAATTCGCCATTGGGAGTAAACTGCACAACCTCGGCATTTCCAACAGCACCATGTACTGAATGAAAGAATTATTATCCTTCATCTAATTTTTAGCTAAATCGTGGCCATTGGAGCTTTTTTGTCTATGAACTGGCATTATTGCGCTTCGGGAATTTTGCACTGACAACCACTTTAAAGTTCCGGGCTTTTTGCACATCTGATATAAGATATTCGGGGGCAGTTCCCCAGACTAAACTACAGTAGTTGATGTAGGAGAGAATAAGCGATTGGAGATGTAGACTATAGTCAACCCAGCGTAAGCAGTCCTTTAGGGGCAGGGCTGCATTAAACGCAGCAGTGTTAAATCTAATCTATGTATTAACTAATGCACTTTGAGAATTCGATATAAATATAATTTTATCGATTGAGACAAGTTATACCACGCGCTTAAGTGAGATTTGGAAAAGTTGCTTTGCGCTCTTATAGCCACCCCCATCGGACTCCTTACGCTGATTTGACTTTAGTAGTCGTGTTTTTTTATCTAACAGATGCTAAACTCTGTGGAGAAATATAAGCGTATAATTCAGGGTTCTGCATAATTTGTGAATGCGTAAATCAAACGATAAATAATAATAATAATAATAATAATAATTTTATTGTAAAAAGGAATAGGTACATTTATTCACAATGCAATCTAAAAGAGTTCACAGAAATGGCAGGGCGTAGATAATAACTGAACGTTTTCCCTTATTCCAAGCCCATAATGTAGTAAAACTATTTGGGCAAGTGCTTGCTATTCTAGGTCTATTTTAGCATTCTTGACAGTACTAAAATGAACTAGATAGGAGGTCCTAGAAACCTGTTATCCATCCAAACCCCAAGCGTTTGAACAATACCGTATCGAGATGTTTGATAACACAGTAGTTGAAGCTGATAGAGAAAGGACGTATAGTTGCTTGTAGAGTTGCAAAGTGCCAAATATGCATAAAGAACTGGGTCTTAATCGCGTCAAGTGCCATCACCGTTATTGTGTTACCATGTTTTTAGCTTCTGCAAGAGACTTTCCGCTTTATAGCAGACGTCGTTTTCCTTAGCTGGTGAAAACGGGACTACGGTTTGGACACCTTCTGCATACATGAAGAGGATGCCATGATGCTCTTCCGAGGGGATGTAATTAACGAATACTGAGAATAAAATCTGTCCTGAGATTAACCCCTGCGGGACAACGAAGTTTTTTACGATATACGGCGACTGAACAGTACTGTATCGAGCATGACAGCATGTGACCTGTTCTGCAGCAAATGACCTGCTCTGTAGCAAACCAATTATAGGGCAAATATTCATGGATGTAAGTTTTTAGTAACATGCCATAGTGAACATAGTCAAATGCTTCGGATAAACCAACAAGTAGGAGAAGAGTGAAGCATTTACCATCCGTATTCCGTTAGACAGCTTCAGCGACATTTAGAAGAGCATCCTACGTATTAGTAGGTGCTCTGTAGGCGTATTGGTTCTTGTGAAAATTACCTGATTGATCAAGATATGAGACGCTAGCTGATTTGCCACAGCCTTTTTCGAATAGTTTAGAGAACATAGGAAGAAGACTACCTAGTCGGAGATAATGATTGTGATTATAGTAGAACAACTACGATTATGGTCGAGATCATTGGTTGTTCATTATCAAATATGCTCCATATTCAACCATTTATAGGGTGCATTATGGTGGAGATATGTCACAGCCTTCGACCATATTNNNATAATGATTGTGATTATAGTAGAACAACTACGATTATGGTCGAGATCATTGGTTGTTCATTATCAAATATGCTCCATATTCAACCATTTATAGGGTGCATTATGGTGGAGATATGTCACAGCCTTCGACCATATTGCAAACAATAATTCCCAACCATATATACCAAATTACAACCATTAGGGTTTTATCTGAACAACCATGATCTTCCATAGTGAGCCGTAAGAAACACCATTAACGACCACAATTGACTGAGTTCAGCGAATGATACAACTATATTCTACCAAGCTAAATATTTTCAACCGCTGACATAGTATGCACTGGGTGCCTGCTTTGTTTGCTGATGATTAGTTGCTTATACAAAAAAAGTTTAATTCATACGTGCGTGTTAGGCCTGCAGCTCAGAATGGTCAAAGGCTCTAAACTTTTTAACGATGCTAAAGCAGGAGCTTGAACCAGTCGGTGCAGTTAACGCACGTTTCTATGCAACTTCTTTAACTCCAAGACGGTATAGAGCTCTACTACACAGTTTGAAGGAAGTCACAATGATTGGTGAATTTTGGCCATACCCGTTGTCAGGGTATGTTAGGCTAGATATAACATGAAACTTGACATCCTTTTACATAAAGCTAACGGGAATAATTTCTTGATAAAACTTTACAGACATAAACTAAATGAACATAAATATAGATAGCAATATTTGATCAAAGATTGCAATACTATTTAACAAGGGCTACAACAAGCAAATAATGATAATGGTAACTACGCTAAAGTAGTTAAGCGTAAAAAAATCGAGAAATAATTGATAGAAATAACGTCAAGTCGGTTAGAGTCCATACATATCCTGCAATTTTTCGCAATTCATCGACAGGAAAGAAAAAAATTGAAAATGAGCACAATTTTTGCACATTAAAATGAATTCTTAAATGTTTCGCGTTGAAACTTTTAGTCGCACAATATCTTTTTGATCGATTATGTAGGAAATGCTAGCCATATTATTATAATCAATGGCAGTCCATACATGTTCTTCCCCAAATAATAAGAGGAATTCCCCTCATGATCCTACGTATGAAAATCCGTTGACAACATACCATGGTTATGCTCTACCATATACTTTACCATATATAGTCTTCAAATATCCATGTACTACCATCGACCTTCGCTTCCTGACAAACCAAGCAATATTGCCTCCACCAATATCAACCTATTTACGTATACTCAATTCAACGTTTTGTTATGGTCGACATATCTACCATATTGTTTCATCATCCATACTCGACCTTAATCTCTCATACACCACTATATTCTACTGTGAATAATCACAACAATTATTACCGACTGGGTAATTGGCCTGTAGTTCCCGAGTGTTTCTTTCTCTCCCTACTTGTGAAGTGTTTTATGATAGATTGCTTCCAGGAGTCAGAAAATGTTTCAGTTCTAAATAAAGGGTTCAATATGTACAGAAAGAATGAACCTATAACGGGAAATACATCTCTGACGTAAATAATCGAAATATTATCCGTCGGGAGATCACTTTCAGGAAGCAAAGAGTGTAACGGGAGGACTCAATGGGACTAAGATAAAACTTAGCCCTGACCGCATGTAGCCGAATGGCGTCACATCGACGAGTCGAAGTATTTGAGTCTCACGTGAGCCCTCAGACCTTCGTAAATTGAGTTCTCAATTCTTACCAAGAAACATAAGCAGCGTTATATTCTGTACCACAGAGGAATCACAGTAACAGTTATTGCTTGAACTTTCTACTTGACGACAACATTTTATTGTGTTTTGTTTGTGGGTGCAGCTCAAGCAGCTGGCCAGTCAGGAGCGGGAGATTGAATTAGGTCGAAAAAAAATACGGTGATACGTTTAAATATGTTCCGTAAGGAGCACTATGAACCGAATATAAAGCGTAAATAATATTTCAGTTCAGAAACGAAGTTAAATCAGGTCGCCATGCTGGCCCAAATTTCGCCGCTAGTGCTGTGAAAGTCTTCACAGGCCTATACTGCACTTCTCTATAGCGAAGTGTCTATTGCTCGATTAATATACATCCTCTTCATTTATTTATGGGCTTTAGAGATCAAATTCGCAATTTGCGACAGTTTTTCTGGCAAAATTAGTTAAAATACTCAAAGGCTGCTCCGCTATAGATTCATCGAGGTAAAGCCATTGATGACGTCACTTTTTTATGCTAGTTTCTCACGAGTCCTCCCGTTACGCTCAGTGCTTCCTTGTCACTTTAGTGTTTTTCAGGGAGTTCAGATGGTCTCTGAGTTTACTGGCATTGTTTATTTGTTGTGGTCGCCATAGATGCTCATATACGCCCTCGTGCAGGGTACTCATGCATTTCTTTAGTATCTACGGAAGGATTTGAAAGCGATGATTAGTTCCAGTCGGTCGGCAAAAGCTAAGGGTGCTTGTCGATTAGTGGCTTCTTCAAACGCAGTTTTGTCTACTTCTGCGAAGGTGTTGAATGCAGTGGTCATCAAAAGAGCGTCGATTTAATACACTAACAGATCGCATTTGCTGCTAATTTTTGGGCTGCATCTCGAAAAAAGGAAACTTCTTCATACGCTTAGCCCAATAGCACTAGCCACGGGTAGAGTGGTGGCTGAGGGAAGAATGACAGAAGCAGCAACTCTCGACACTGCGAAGAAAAGCGTAGCGCGGCCCAAGCCTGACCGCCGCTGACGTCCCCAAGCAGCCTCCACTCTACCGACTCCCTACCGGCGTCGTCATTCAGAGCTGCGGGCTTTTCTGGCTCTCCGGCCGTTCTAGACTCACATCGGCAGCTCGGTCTCCTCGTCATTACACTATCGAACTCATTACTTAACAATGCCGGCAGGGCACCCGTCACCCACGGACAACAATGCCTTCCGCCTCGTAAATATTGGCTTTGGTCAGGCGACAGTCCCGACGTAAGAGTAACCGAGAACAAGGGCGAGAGAGATTATGGGTTGTTCGTTGCTTTCTCGAACAGGTGAGTAATCTAGGAGATAATTACACTACATAGATTATTTGTTTACACAAATAACAGGTACTTCCAGCCTACCTAAGTATTAGTTAAAGTAGTATAAGTAAATGTTTTTGTCGTATCCATAATTCAGCCTTCAAGTGAGAACGATAAGAAAGCAAAACATATATTTCTCCCCGTGAAGCTATTCTTACAATAAAACTATTACCATGCTTATTCTCATTGTTGTTCAGTAAACTACTGAAAAACATTATAGCAGGGGGCAGATTATGGGGAACAAATTCAAAGCGTTATGCTACTTCACGACATACATTCTGCTCAACGCTTTATGATAGCAATAGATTCACACAGAGGCATATTGTGAATCAGCTAATAATAATGATGATAATGATAATAATAATAAATCATTCATTTCACTAAGAGGTGGAGGTATTCTTGTTTTAATTACTAGTACGACTAGTAATAAATATTTTAAACTTAGAGGCTAATCACACAAAGATTTCCAAGTTTCATGTGGCAGGCCATGGAAATTCCTAGACAGGAGACAGCCAAATCAATCGTTCTAGAGCAGTGGTTTCCAATAGGAGGGCGCTCACACCCCCTAGGGGTGCGAGACGAGCTTTCAAGGTGTGCAAAACCTTCGATTATTTCCACGTCCTTCAAAAATTTAACTTGAATTTGAGGCGCCAATAGATATAATTTTAAATCTTTTCTTTATCACCATATAAGATATTAATTAGAATGAAAAATTACGTCATCTATTGTGTTTGAAAGCAAAGCCGTTTTAACCATCCCGATTTCTCGTTCCAACACTTCGCCTAGCAACGTTTCAACCTATGAGTATTTTTGGCTGAAAATGTTTTTTCAATATCTACCTCCTGTTAGATCAGGTTTATGATAAATAAACCAGGTATTACGTCTGCTGACAAACGATCAAAACTTTTAAAACTACGTGTCAGGCCGGCCAACGGTATGAACCCAGCTATATAGGCTTAGCTGCCGTTAGGACGTATTCGATTCACCACCCACTTCGAAGCAGTGGGGTATATTTAGCTAGGTTTATTCGCGCCCGTGGTCAAACCCAGTTTGAGCGCCCTCCCTCTCGCCATCGTGAGAAAACAAGAAGAGAGTGTGTTCGATATGCCTCACTGAACATTGCTGATCTCTCTAGAACGCTAACAATAGGTACCTAACCCAATGATACCTAATTGTCAATTTTGTCAGGGGCGGGCAGGCCTGTTGTTGCCCTGCGCGAAGGCCGACGCACCCCAATTTTACGCGAACCCCTCTGCGCACTTGCGCTACTGCGCCAGCCTCGATAAATTCCTATAGAGTGCGCCTATGATAGTTAGAATGAGCCAACAATAATGTTTTACATTGTTACATACGCTCATAAAAACGGCGAAAACATCTTTCTTGCTACTGCAATTTTAACCGGTGAACAGTTAATAAAAATCCTGAGATTTTTGGAAATAGCCCGATTATTGGCCACCTATTAGGCTCATCAAATGTAGTAGTATAAAGTGATGAATACCTTTCCTCGGAGAGAAATGTATGAATTTTATTTCAATGTGAGAGTTTCTTCTTTTCTTCTTTGAATCGAGAAGCTCCTCTTTCGCTACTTTACCCACTGCGCCCTAAGAATACTATAGTGGGCCCGGAGAGGTTCAGCGCAAGGGGCGCATGATGTTGCGTAACGCCAAGCCTTGCTAATTTCAATAATGAACTGTGAATGAATTTGCTATTTTGTTAGCTTTATGTGCTAATCTGGTCTCAGTTTGGCGCCCTCTAGATGCTGCGTCCTGGAACAGATGTGATCCCCCTTGCTCCCAGCCCCTTAGCTATGCCACTGCTTCGATCGAGATACATAATTCACTCCAAGTACTGTTAACTTGTCCGAGAATTCACCTGGGTGTTAAGTTCGCCACCTTGGATCGAATTTGAGGCGTTAATTGCTACGCTAACAGAATACGCTCGTACCAGCACCAAGCTCAATACCGCTAAGTAGAAAAGAGTTTCCGGGGAGTTTTTTTTCACTCTCTCACGATTGCTTTTTTTAACCTTTTGTCATTTCTTAAAGATACAACTCAACGATTGACACGTCAATGCATGTGAGTTCATACGCGTGCATTGATACCCAGTGCACGCCATGATAAGACGCTGCCGTAAGTACGCTATCCATTGTTCTTTCGTTGAAATATAGGAATGCCCCCTAAACAAGTCATTCCCTACGATCATCACTCTCCTCTCCCCACCCCCGCTCAGAACCGCTCCCTTTTCTAGCGCACTGGACAAGCGCTCCGCTTCTCTCGATTCTTTCGCTGTTAAAGTTCAAACAGACTTCAAATATCAGAACTAAAGAACGCCACTCAGCCATTCGGAAGACATTGCAGAATGATGTTCACCAAATAGCAGGACAATGGAGAGTAATCACCGAGGAGCGTGGGCCGAAGACAGCCTGAAGGGACGAGCATTGGTTCCGTCGTATGCCTTCAGCGACTAGCAATCACAGGAGTTCGAGATGGAGGTAAATCGACCGACATGAGACAAACAATGGTCCATTAGCTGCAGAAAGCAGCGCTTTGCTTGATGGTTTGGATTAATGTTGGTACTCGCAGCTCCTGCGCCCGTAATTGTGGCCAACTGATGGTCATACCATGGGTGCTCTACAGTACCTTGTTCAGTATTTATGGCGAAAGTTTTGCGATGCGAAAGAAGGACGACTAAAAATATTGACCGGAACTGACCGCTCCGTATTTATTACGTAGACTTAACATTTTTCTTCCGTCGTGCTTTTGTCTTGGAGACATTTCAGGATCATTCGTTCAGAGACAAGAACTATTCAGCCAGCAAATACCGTCTGTATAAATCATAATTGTAGTACCGCATGTAATGATCATCTTTTCTCCGACAAGAACTGGTCAGCTAGTAGATACCGTCACCATAAACCATTTTAGTACCACCATATGGTACTGTATGTCAGTGAGCCTGTATCTGTGGCTGCATTATTCAACACTTCGTACGGACAATACGCACATATATTCGTTGAAGCTGCACACACCTTGAACGGCGAAGTTTCAGTAAGTACTAGATCTTATACGAGTGTAGTGAGTCCGGCCCTCTGTCTGATAAATCTAGAGACGAGGACTGAGTACATATGCTTCAGTGCGGCATATCCTCTGTATCAAACGAAGCACCTCACTTGAATTGAAAAACTAACTCTATGGAAGCTCAGTATTATAATGTAAGCAAAAAATACACTACCTATATATAAGCAGTTTAACACAATAATCTTTTACTCTATGTGAATCCTCCAATACTTAAGAATGTTTCGTCGAATCTTTTTAAACACAAACTGTGTGCACCGATACATGGGCTAAACCGCTAACCGTAGAGTTTAGCTTATTTGGCAATTACTANACCTATATATAGGCAGTTTAACACAATAATCTTTTACTCTATGTGAATCCTCCAATACTTAAGAATGTTTCGTCGAATCTTTTTAAACACAAACTGTGTGCACCGATACATGGGCTAAACCGCTAACCGTCAAGTTTAGCTTATTTGGCAATTACTACCAGTGAAGTTTGGGATGTATCTTCAAATTTAGAGTCAATTAGAAATTACAAAGCTATACGCTTTTTTGTTGTTTAAACAGACACAGCAACGCATTCAAACGCTTTGAAGCTTGAATATATGGTAAAAAAAAAATGTTGAAGTGTGAACCGGCTTTAAGCTGCCAAAACAGACCGTGATAACATTTTTTAGCAGTAGCATTTTCTCTGACTAGAAGCTTTTTTTTAAGTTACACCTTCTCCCTTCCAGGACTGCGAAAATCGGGTGCTGTGAAATGGAAACTATTTTTAATGTTTCATATGTTTTATTACCCTGGGTCATGGGACAGTAACTTCTTTATTTCATACTCTGATATGGGTCACAATGGGTGCTATATTTTCCCTCCAATTAAAAATACAGCACATGATTAGTCAAAGGCCTTCCTCCTGATTCAATATGGCTGGAACATTTCTTCACCTCACGGTCAAATCAACAATTTCTATCAAATTTAAATCCTCTACCAAAATTTTGGTTCATCGCAACCCCTACGGCCTGTAACTTTATCCAACAGTCCACGGCTGTGGTATTTTTTTTTACAGATACTCGGCAGTCTATTGATTGGCGATCTGGCTCACCATGCCCTCATGTTGCAGCAACGGGGAGGCAGTTCACGGCCAAGTCAACAACCCGGCCGCTTTCGGAGGGCAGGCAACATCACGTCACCATATCAGGCGACAAGCCAGTAATAAATTGGGTCAGCGGGAATCGATTTCGCCGGTGCTCAAATGAGTTCGCTTGGGAATGCTCGGATATCCGACGATGGGCCGCGATTGGTGCCGATTGCCGCAAGGTTGGCATGAGATTGAAACGGGAAGCTCTGTCACAGGAGCAGACCGCCACGATACCGAGACGATGATGGAGGCAACCGAGAGATAAGGCTTTCTGAGCAAATCTTGCGCCTCAATCAACAGTAATGAGCAGAAGCTGAGATTAATGTTGGGGATAGCAACTGATACTTCCTGGAAAGACGCATTTCGGTAGGGTTGATGGAGGCTGGTAACAAGCAGAGCATCAACTTGAGCAGTTGAACCAGGAGACAGAATTCGAGTTTCGGATTAGCATCAAACTCTGGGGGGGGGGTTCGTCTGGCTGCTCGTGCTATGGCACTGCACAACTGGAGCCACCTTCTCTTTCCACTACGTATTATCGATATTATTCAATACAACGAAACTTTTCGCTGCTATTGTTAATGAGAACTGTAAGCATTGCATAATCAATAAACCTGAAATCAGCGGCTATCTTCTTCTCTATTCCAACTAAATAAATCCTCGAAGGGAACTATGCAACACCCAACTAATAACTGCTACGCGCCGCCCCTCTCTAAATCTTGACGGACATTATAGACTTGCCTGAAAGTGCTTTATCTTTACAATGAACATTCTTCTGTCATGAGGCATGGATCATCTCACTATAAATTGCAGCTTAGCTCAAGATGTGAGCCCATTTTATGATAATTCTATTTTTAATTTTAAAATATTTATGCAATGATTTTTGTCTTCCATTAATCCATTGAACAGCTTCAAAGAATTGACAGTCTGCTTAACTACGAAGTCGTAAAATAAATATAAGAACCAGAATTATAGAAGATAATGTTATCAGAAGTTATCAGAATACATCTCGTAAATTAGAAAAATGTAAGCTTGACTTGAAATTCTTAAAATGCTGCCAACCCTATAATATCCTACCTAAATTTCTACGCGTTAAACGGTACAAGAGGTCACTACACAATACTCAGTTCTACAAGTCTTGGCAACGCAAGTTACTTCTGCATGAAATCAAAACCAAGAACAACGAAGTCCAAGCCCTCACCAAGAAGCTGAATGACATCGAACGTCGGTTGAGTATATTTTCATGGCTGGACCAAATTCTGGTAAAAAGAATCAATAGGAGTGAAATAGGTTTCTTCATTACCCGTACTTCAGTTACCCACAAGCAAAAACTCGAAAAGTTAGGTATCAGCAATAACCTTCAGCCATGTGATCCGAGCAAAGTAATTTTTAACTTTAGTTTTACAAAATTATCTCCACGGTTAGAAATCCTTCTAGCATTTGGTCTCGATTTTTGCTTACCGACTTACAGACTTGATTTTTACAGGTATTTCCTTTGTTTTGAAAATTGTTTATTCGCCTAAAGACAGCGACGGTTGACAGTGTGAAATTAGATGAATTTAGGTTACAGCTTCAGGCCCTTTCGCTCAAGTATTTTTATGGGTTTAAACCATATAAGATATTCCCCGCGATATTCACCAAGCAGGATGTTAAGCAGTTGAGAGACCTGTCTTCCAACAAGGATCTGGTAGTGTGTAAACCTGACAAAGGCAAGGGTGTTGTACTATTGGACAGAAACGATTACCTCAAAAGCATGCTCAGCATAATTACCGATAGTGCAAAATTTACCCCAATACTAGAACCGGTGCAGAAATATGTGATGAAAATTGAAGATAAAATCAATAATTTCTTAAGAAAATTGAAAAATATGAACGTACTTAGTGAAGGCCACTACAAAGAGCTTTATGTGTCAGGATCTGGACCCGGAATCTTGTATGGTTTGCCCAAAATTCATAAACCCAACTTCTCTACAACATTTCAGTTCCGTCCCATCTTTGCCTCTTATAATGCTGCCAGTTACAAACTCTCAAAATTTTTAGTCCCTATTTTGTCACCTCTAACAGTAAACGATTATACCATTGATAATCCATATAAGTTTGTTGATTGTACACGCTCTTTTAGCAATGCTCAGCGATATTTTATGGCATCGTTCGATGTAGAAAATCTTTTCAGTAATATTCCACTTTATGAAACTGTAGATATTATTTTACAACATTTTTTTCAGGACCCTCTATCGACTGTGATTGGTTTAGGTCGTTCATATTTTAAAACCTTACTTGAACACTCTGTTCTTAACTCTTTTTCATATTTGACGGCAAACTATATAATCAAACTGAGCAAGAACACTTTTACAGGTTTGGGAACAAGTTTTTTTTAGTTTTAGACCCCGAATATTCAAAATCAACAGTATCAAAACTCTGCTCTCACGTGCTTTCAACATATCGTCAAACTTCCTGAATTTGCATTCAGAATTTCAATTCCTTGTCAGCTTTTTCCGCCAGAATGGTTACCCAACTAATTTGGTTTATTCACACATTAAAAAATTTCTCGCCGTCCGTTACCAACCTANTTTTTTTTTTTTTGGAGACAGTCGGAAAAATTACGTAATGAATTATCTAGACTTTTATCTAAATATTCCTCTGACTTACACTTCAAAATAATTTTGTCAAATAAATATACTATTGGTTCACTGTTCCGGTACAAAGCCGCACTTCCCCGTGGCCTTCGGGGATCTCTTGTATATAAATACAGTTGTGAACTATGTTCATCTACGTACGTAGGTTCTACTTCCCGTACACTTTTTAAGAGATCTTCTGAACACGCTGGGAGAAGCTGTCGTACCGGTAACATCCTAGCCCATCCTCCAGTTTCATCCGTGCGACAGCAAGCTGAGGTTTGCGGCTCCAGAGTCCGATTAGAAAACTTCGAAACGCTTGCTACGTGCAATAGCTCTGACCTTAGAATAGTTGAATCTCTTTATATCTTTAGACTGAAACCGATTTTAAATGACCAAAATAATGCTCATCCACTTTTTACAGTTAGTCATTAGGTGTCTTGTTCTATGAATTCATATGTATTTTTAGGTATTAGATTTTCATTTGTATTTGTTATAACTTTGTCTTTACAGAGTACTGATGATGGGCGAAGCCCGAAGCGCTTACCTTTCATAATTCGACATTCTTATTTTAATGTGGTTTAATTGATTTAGTAAATATGACCTTATCTTCTATAATTCTGGTTCTTATATTTATGGAACAGCTTCTTAATGGAAATTTTCTGTAAAAACAGACGAAATATGTCCGAGAAAAACTCCGTATTGTTAAAGGTAGAGCATTATATGATTATATTTTATAAGTCTTGAATAAAAGGCACTGGGGATAATCAACGAAAAATTTCACAAAGTGAATAAAAGGCTTGCCCTTAAATCGACAACGGTCGGTACTCTGTTTTATTCACAAATCACTATTTTCAAAGACTGTAAGAAAACACCATGCCATGCGCGGCAACAAGCTTCAGTAAGTGAATAGACCAATAGAAGAAGTGACAATAATGGTGCAGCTGTATTTTAGGCTTAAACTAGTGCACTCTTGAGTTACGGCATTGAGAAAAATGAGCCAGACAAACAAACAAACAACCAAACGGATGGATCTTCATCAAAAGTTAATCATCTGTTCCTCCTAACATACCTAACAATCCCTGTAAATTTCATCAAAATCCGTCCATAACTTTTTGAGTTATCTTGGTGACAGACAGACGAAGCCGACAAAAACATAAACTCCTTGGCGGAGGTAAATATACAGGAGAGCCACTTGAAGGCAATGCACCGGTGTAATAAGGCACAAAATAATCGACTTTACATACGATTCTCGACCATTTCTACTCGGATTTACGCGCCTTAACCCTACAAAGGAAGACCTGAGGTGTATTGCACCTCACCCTGCAGAAATTTCCAATTTATAGTTTTCAAATTTCAGTCGAGTTGCTGGAAACTTGTGACTTTTCATAAAATGGTATTTTTCATGTTTGGTGTAAAAATTTGAGTGAAAATACCACAGACTGTATGATAAATGGTCCCTATAAAGGGAGACCTGCGCTGTAGTGCACCGCACCCTGCATTCGTACGGCCGGCAGCCCCGTACGTTTCAACTTTCGTTTATTCTGTGTATCTGCATGTAACTTCATCCCAAGGTTATAATTACTGATGGACAACGAAGCTTTCTACACTTTATGATAAATATGACAACCTTAGCGAAATGAGGCTACATCAGTGCAGTCGCAGTTCATTATATACTGTATCATTGAATGGATATTTTTGTGTACAGTTGTCGTAGTACATTGATTGTTCCGCGTACGTAGACAGCACAGTCCCTGCAATACAGCAGACACCTCGCAGTTCCCGCCACACATGCACACTGCCTGTATTGGTGAGCAAACTGCCACGGTTATGGTACAAAATGTTTATGATTGTATCCTTTCTAGCGTTCTCTTAAAAAAGTTCATTTTAAAGTGTTCCATTGAATTGATGATTCTAACTATATCTCAACTCACGTATGAATGAATGTCTGAAGAGTATGCCTGCTGATTTTTAATCCGAAATACCAATAATGAATTTATTAGCTAATCATTAGGTTGAGGAACATAGCACCTCACCTCTCCCGTTATAACTCTTCGCTAGGGGTCTCCCTTTATAGGGTTAACACAAAGACAGGTCTCAATCTATAGGCGTCTTTTTGTGACCAGCGCGCGGATGATTCCCCCTGATCGCGCATGATTGCGCGTTTTTGTGACCGCATTTTGACGTGATTCTGATAGCAATCAACCGTGATCAGTGGTGAGAATTGATCGCAGCGTGATTTCCTCCGCA
>LQNS02278140.1:7770045-7796234 GCA_001587735.2 Parhyale hawaiensis | reverse complement strand
GCAACAAAGTTATTACTGCGGTCCATGCAATACAATACTTCAGTTTCGCGCAGTAATGGTTGCGTATAAAAACTGATATTTTATAACCAAACTTTATCTTATCGCCAAATAATAAAATACAAGAGTTTGCAGTGGTTCAAACCCAATAACAAAAAATCTTAATACGTCGACATGGCACCACAGCGCATATGTCAGGTCAGACGGGGCACTCTTCTCGTTTTCACGCAAAATATTTTCCCATCCAAATAACGCATACGCGCCTTACCCTAACTGAATATGCATGCACTTTAGTAATTTCTTTGGAACAGAGGCTATGCCAATATACAGCGCTACGAAAATGTAATGAAGAAAGAGACGAGCGAAACGAGAACTAAAAGGACTGTCAGTGCATTCTTTGACAACCTCCAGTCTTCCATTTTTCCAAACTCGTTAGTGAGTCAAAAGTTATTGCTACAGCTATTACAGTTCTATCAATCAAAAAAGTATGTATTGTGCAAAATGTTTATCAGCTGTTCTGAAATGCGAATGTAGTACGTACTTTTGATATGATATCTTGAATATGAAAAGAGCTGTTCTACAATAAAATTTTCACAGGTAAGACGCATGTGATATGATCCTTTCGAATACGGTAAGGTATTCGCAGGCGGAAGGCATTTGATATGATCTACATTTGAATATGGTGAAAAAATTGCTCAAAGGCAGGGAGGATCTGATATGAGTTGCATCAGAAAGACGATAAAGGGTTCGAAGAAGGGGAGCCTCATGACGGAACTCTCCTGCAAGTTGTGAAGGATATGAAGGTGAGGCGCAGTTAATATCGTACCATGGGCCTAATACAAGACAGAAGTTACTTAAATCAATACAGCAGACCCTCGTGGTATCAATTAGAGTAGATCAAGGTAGCAGTTACGACTTAACTAGCAACTGCATCAGTACAGTCAATGCCTTCATAAAAGTTTATCAAAAGGTTCTATGAAGATGCGACTGCAAGTCGATCATTGCACGCATGAGGGTAGAAGCCTTACTTCCACGAAGCTCCGCACGAGCGTCACGGAATATTAACGCGAATAATTATTACATGACGTCTCTCAGTGTTACAGGAATGTTACCCAACGTCAGGTGCTAAGCATTCGATCCTAGTGAGGACTTCAGCAGAACGAGATATACGTATATTGCACGGATAAAGTAACTTATAACACTATCGCAAAACAGACATTTATTGCAGATATAAGTTCTGTACGACGTACTCGTGCAGGCAAAATGACAAAACTACCTTCCTTTTTGAGTTGAGATAAATGTTACACGCACTAGTGATACACGCCGATTACTTCCAAGAAGTATACATGGTAAAAGAGAAGTTTCAAAAATAAGTAGAAGACTACCCAAGGCATTCGGAACGGCAGGTGGGACACTGAATGCCTGAGCAACTGGGACAGTTCCGTCAAGATAAGCTAATCGTTTTAGCTTTAGCTTTAGCTTTAACTTCATTCATGAGCGTTTGTTTTGATACACTGGATCGACCTTGCGCGTTTATTCGAAACCAATTGCCCCTGAGAAGTCCTCAAGCTTAAATTCAGCTCCGTAGCATTGTGTTGGAGGCCAAACAAGGAATAATCGTTATGGAAAACGCCTGAAACTCGACTCAAATAGCGAAGTTATCGGTCATGATTGACGTTCTGGACAAGATAGAGCTACTGAGGTTAGCTTAGCTCGATAGAATTGCGCCAATCGATGGCGCCTTACAGCGACCGCTGTAAGGTACAAGGTAATTATCCAGGCCAGTGTCAGCCAGGACTTTACCTCTTCTGCTGACTCAGCGAAGCTCTCATACCATCCAATAATCATTTCCATTTGCTGCCAAGTGCGGTGATTTTGAGTACAGTAGTTAGTTACTAGTGGTAAGAGTAGATAAATATTTAATGCACATTGCAGAAGAACACGGCTACTACAACCAGCCAGTGTTCGCAGGAAATAAGGATGTGTATAAAAGACGTGTTCCAATCGCTCAGTTGAATAGCGATAATCTCATCTGCTTCATTTTAACTTGTCCGACCGGGACTTGAGTCCTAAGAGCTTCAGCCGTTTGCATCAGCTCGACCCACACGAGCACAGCTAACAAGGCTTGCTAGCAACAAGTGGCACATGAATGTTAAGCCGAGGCCACACTATGCATTCGCACGCATAACCTGATGCGAGGATGTGGGTCTCGCACATCATTCAAAGTCAGTAAGTTGGGCCTGCGATTGTATGGTGTGACACCGGCTTCAGACACAAAGGAAGCGCCGATACAGAGTGCAGCTGTATCTTGTTCACCCGCTGATATGCAATAATGCGACAGACGTCAGATTTTCGACCTGCCACAGCACAAACAATACACAAAGTGGCAGGTACCTAACCGTGAAATAGAAGACTACCAGGCTTCCGAGAATAGAGAGTAGATTTAATTAGATAGTTAGCAACAGATGGTCAAACAGGCCCATTCCCAGACACAAGTGGAATTAACCAGGCACGCTGGCTGCTCCATAATTACGTCATCTACAGGTTTACTTGATCATTAATAATTATGAAATGCGCTTCCGTAGTTGAAGAACACAAACCAGTGGATATCAGAAGAGTAAGAGCAGCAACAGCTGTACACTTTACAAGGTAATTGAGCTAAATATAATATAATAGATAATGCCAGAGAAGGATATGCATGACGTTTTCAGTTATTTTTCTACAAGATCGCTAAATACTAAGGAAAAAGCTTGGACAAGGGAAAAAATATATTATGCAAACTTTTCTTACTCGCGTGCAGAAATAGAATCCCAGATAGATTCCCTCCGTATTTCACCGGACAATGAAATTTCCTAACAACACAAGTGAGCTTCGTCTCTCTTGAGTAGAAGAGGTTCGTGGTGCATCTGACAACCGTTAGAGACATAGCGTCGGTTATACTGAAATTTCCTTGAAAGCGGTGGTCTCTTTTCGGATAACCCTTTGTATTACAGAGACTCTCAAATTGACAGAGAGCAGTTACCTGTAGGCAGTTGTTATCATTTTGACTCGCTGTTTTTCTAAAGTGTAGCTGTGAAGAAGAAGAAGAAGCAGTAACACTTTCTGATGGTCTCTCTTCTAACTTATTCCGGAATTAACCAGGCGAGTTTTCTGCCCCCGCATTGGTGCAGTACTAGCCTATTGAACAAAATGTTTTCAATTTGTAGTTTGTATGTACCTATATTTCGATAGAGCTTAAAAAGAGCGCAAGACTGTCGAACAAAGATATTGTGCACCACATTATATTTTATACCATGTGGTAAATAATATCTATAGGGGATTGTATGCCCCGCAATGGAACGTTGATTAGTACCAACAGCTTAGAGCACAGCTGAACTTCTTATAATACTATAATAGTACCATGAAAAGCACGGTAGATTTTAAATAGTAAACAGTCTCTGTTGGCGCCACTTTATGTAGAGATATAAAAAAGAGCTAACGAAATATTAACTCGGCTCTAAGCACCTTTCTGAGGCCACAGAAGCACGTACGTCAAACTCTTTTACTGGAAACTTTTGTCGTTATGGTGTGAGAATTAACATCTGATATTCATCCGAGGGACCTATAAGCTTATGTCAAACTAAAAATGGACCCATCGTCAAATAAAACCGTAATAAATGTTAAACGGAGGCATAGCTAACATCTGCTTGGTAACATAAATCTAAGCCAAAAAGAATATTCAAGCTCAGGTGTTGTATTCGACCGAGAGCACTTAGACCAGGGTTGAATGACATGCACTGACACTTCCTATGCAAAATTTTAAATGCCAGCTGACGGCAATCGCATATGATATGCACAACATTCCGTTCAACTAAATATAGGAAAATTTAAACAAATATGCATCAACAGTCACCAAAATAAAA
Source organism: Parhyale hawaiensis (assembly GCA_001587735.2). Lineage (NCBI taxonomy): Eukaryota > Metazoa > Arthropoda > Malacostraca > Amphipoda > Hyalidae > Parhyale > Parhyale hawaiensis. The sequence continues at coordinate 7,792,335 of LQNS02278140.1, read as the reverse complement.
CAATAATACAATAAAATCACTTACTGTTTACATGGCACAGAAGAACAAGTGCATAAACATGGTGGTAATTAAATAGTTGTACTGAAACATCTAACAGCATTGACGGTTACACTTCTCTGTCACAATAAAAACCAACATAAAATTTCCTCCCGGCCACAGCTGACCACAATGAATGGTTCACAATAGCTCGTAACTCCAGTGCTTAGGACCAATGGCTGGTAGCAGCTTGTACTTATAAGCGCTGTAGAACTGCAGCACCCCTACTTCTTCTACGTATCATCGATATCATTCAATACAGCGAGTCTTCTTACTACTTCTTTTATCTATGAGAATTGAAAGCATTGTCTCAGCAACAAAATATCTAAAGTCAACGGCCATCCTCTAGCCCATCAAACGTAAATAAATCCTTGTATGGATCTGTGCGTTACCCAAACTAATTACTGCCCTTGATAATGTCGTGATCAAGGATCAGGATGAAAATATAAGCCACAATATCAAAGACTATTCTAATACAACGGATGAAATCATGAACCAGGATCAGGAGGAAAATATAAGGCACAAGAGATCTTTATGAATATCAATAACTTTTTCAATACTTGATAAATCAAAAACCAGGCCCAGGGAGAAAATCCATGACGCGGGCAGTAGTCTTTGTGAACGTACGTAATCGTCTCTTCTAAAACTGTAAGCTGCTCAAGGTGAAGAGGTTGGAGATAAATGGTGCAGCCAGCAACTGTTCAAATACGAAGGCTACGCTCAAGCAGGCTCAACTCATTCGTTGAGTGCACACTGAACTTGTATACGTATTGTCGAGTCGGTTGAGCATTACAAAACAGTTACAAATGTGAGAATGGCAGAAACTCGCGATATGTAAGCTCAGTTTTTGCGGCTGCGTCCTTACCATCAAAAGAAGACGCCCATGCTGCAAGTGTATAGCGTCATTATATAAAAATTAGGCGAACACGCGGTGACAATGAGAGGCAAATGCCCGTTGAGTGGCGACATCATCCCCATGAGAGGAAGACGGCAATTGCACGAATACATCGTCAGAAGAAACGCACAGTGGGAGTACATCATCACCATTAGATAAAGCCTAACACAACTACATCGTCAGTATCAGATGAAGAAACCCGTCATGGGAGTGACGCTTTTTGCTCTAGAACATTGCTAATTTTATTAGCTTCCAATACTGATCAACGCATCAACATCCACGAGCGATCAAAACAGTTTAGTTGAACAAAAGAACAGGGGGCAAACAGAAGAAGAAAAGTATCAATAACACGAAAGAGATATCATCAATATGATACAGAGGTCACACAGAGCACCTCAAAAAAAAGTGCAAGGCATATACAAAAAGAGGAAGAGGAGATTTATGTAGGCCGGTAAAAGGATTAAAAAATTTTGTATAGCCTTGAAACGTAAGCATTTCACGACCAATGGCAACTCATATCATGCAAAACAAACGATGGAGGTCTATAGTACATCGGGTACTAACTCCATCTAACGTCACATCAGCAACCACGGGTAAAAACTATGCAAATGATGTTAAAAATGGAAGATGGGATGGTCACAGTTCAATTTTCAGCCCTTGCCATTCCCACTATTCGGTAGAACCACATGCCAGACTCAACATAAGGACGAATAGTCTAACACTAAACAAAAGATTCCCAAATTCACTTGTATCAGTAAGCGTAATTTTCAAGACACGTATAAAAATTTCACAGTAATCACAAACGGACGACAAAACTAAGACTAGCAAAACCAGTTTTGAAACATTAAGTATAAATGAGACGTTGTACATACAGTATACCTTGTAAAAGTTCCGTGTAGAGAATGTTACTTAGCATTAATGGGTACAAGTTACAATAAACAGTAACAGTATCCATACTTAACAAGAAACAGAGACAGAAAAGTACATATATATATATATATACCACAGTTTTATAAGCCAAAGTAGTATAAATATTACACTGATGTACGGCTACATCGTTAGTCTCATTTCGATCTTGAAATCGAATGAGTGTTTTTCTTAGAGCGCACTTAACTGATTAACGCAGCCCTCTTTAGTTCCACGGTGGCAGACTGTGCTAAGAATTTAGAACGCGTTAGAATCTCAAAAAAAAAAAAAATACAAGACTGAATGCACTGAAAATAACCAAACTAACTTAACAAACAAGTAAAAATAACATTACAAGGCTTCAGCGTTAATTAGTTTGTAAGAAAAGCTGCTAGCTTTCCTCCCAAATCAAAACTTTCTTTTGCAACTTATTTGGCTTTCGCTGCTGAAACGTTGCAAAAGTGTCTTCACCTCAAACGGAGAAAAATCGCAGTGGTTGCGGTCATTTGAGAAGAAAAAAATATATATATTTGTAATTGAAGAGCTCATAACGCTATTTTAAAACTAAACTGATCACATATCGCATAAAATATACCGTAACAGTAACGAGGCAATGGGCCGGGTAAGATATTAGGGAAAAAGGGATGATTGAAGTTACCCTAAAACAGACTAACGTAGCTTGAGTAGTAACTTACACAAGACAGCTGTCATATAGGAAAGATCATACAGATAGACCTGGGCATTTGATATTTAAACTATAACTATAGTCGCGTTTCGATCGGCATCAAAGTTTCTGCAGACGAGCGTGGTGTTGGACGTTAGTAACAATGGAAAACTGTGCTGAAGCTATTAGGTTCATTAAATGAGGCTGCAGCGTCTGATACCCTGAATAGTGCAGTAAACGAAAACTAAATGAGACCAAATTAGAACGACAGGTAAAGACAAAAGTACATCAAAAGAAACAAAAGGTAGTTAACTCCACCTCATGATCACCTAACCTGTGTTTGATGGAGAGGAAAAGTAGATACTATTCGGCTGACGCCGTGAATCAATGCACCCGCAGTGGCAGTTCATTGTTATTAGAAGTTGGTGTGGGAGGCAAATATCCTAGTAGACAATTGTGGCCATATTCGTCATTTGACAAGCGGCAAAATTGTTTGCGAGCTGGGAATTTACGAATAGCGGACTTGAATGGCAGAACCATCTTCTTTGGCCGGCCGTACGTGGCCCGATCCAAGAAACAAAATTAATACCTACAGTTAACAATGTCCATTTGAGGTAAACACCAAGGGGATGGTAGACCGAGACATGGATTACGCCATACAAACACGCTGCACACAGAGGTCTATATGACCAAGATAATTGGCTTTTAAAGATTCAAAGTAGACTGTGATTACAAGTCTCACTTCAGGCCTCGTGTCATATATGTGTATCATGGTGCCTTCATCAACAAAGGAATAAGCTCTTAAATTGCACAATTATAAAACCTCTGGCACAGTCTGAGGAAAACATGATCGGCTGATGAGGATAGTAGACATCTCTGGTACAAAAGAGACCGGGGAAAGAGGAAGAAAAGATATACTTGTCACGAAGTTAGACATGTGCAAACATGCACGTCTTTGGCCTAAAGCAGACGCGGAAATTAACGAAAACATACAACAGTTTGCAATGCCTTTGCAAAATGCACCTCGTCGACGCAAAATAGTACATTGACACTTATAGTACACCTTTTTTGTATCCTCGATCGGAAAATAATAATAGTAATAGTCTGAAAGCAATTATATATATATATATATCTTTTCTGTAATTTCGGTTATTTTCCTTTCTGTTTAATAGAAATAAATTAACCAGAGATGAAAAAATAGCGCTTTAGCCGAGAGAATAATATTAAGTACGATGATTATATCTATTGGCGTTGGGTGACATTGCCGCGCCCGTTTGGAACAATCAGATGCCGTAAGCATGACAACAGTAGGGAAACAAACCATAAAAACGAATTTAACTTGGGATTAAACAATGCATGGGAAACCCGAGAGAAGGAAACAACTGCTGTACATAGAGGGAAGGAAAAATTTAACAATTGGACAGCTTTCACCGCAACAGAAGAAAAAAAAAACACATAATATAGAATAATAGCTTTTAATTTGGGTGCAACACCCGCGAAAGAGAGAAAAACAACGCTGTGTAAACTTCACGTCATTACTTCATACAATCATAGAGAGGTAACACAATCCAGTTTACATGCGTTGATAGTAATAAATATAATCCAATCTGCCCTAATAATATCGCTGTTGGTTGGAGTGGCGCCTTTAAATATACCGAACAGAAAAGATGAGAAGGCGCATCTACAATTCTTCATGATTCTACAAATTTATTCGATGAAATTAATGGCGTTAATATATCCTTAGGTATAATATGGCAAGATTATGATCGTCTAGGAGGTAAATTCTCGACAGAAATAATTAGGCTACGCACGTCTTTGTACAGTGAGCAAGCAGAGGATGGCGGCACGCAGCGCGCCACAAATACGTATATAACAAAACATTATACAACTTTCATACATAACAAAACGTTTATTATACAATACACGCTTATTATTCTACGTCAATATGTTCATGTAGCCTATGCCTTCACACAGCGATGATAATATTTGTCCTTATGTACCAACCTAACAGCAGAAAGTGGAGCCGGTAAACCTTATTGGAGTCGCCCTAAATACAACCAAAGGCGTAAGTAACGAGGGCTTGTCGTTGTTGGCAGTTATGAGAGAACGTTGAAATTTACATACAACTCTTCGGAACCTCGAAGCGATTCTAAAATTCAGATTATGAATGAGTATAATCTTAGGCTCATAGTTTCTGAGTTGGGCATTTTCCTATCATCAGAGGCAACGTTTGTACGTATATTTGCTCTGAAGAAAGCAGCTATATATTTTATAATGAAGTTGGGCGCGGAAATGCTTTTTAGACACATATGAGCAGCTGTACTGCAAATCCGGCACTGAACGCAGGGCCTAAATTAAAGCAGCAAAATTTAGATAGTATCTATAAGCAAGCTCTAGTAATTAATTCGGCATTTGATAAAATTAACACATCTAAAGCAGACAGCAGTCATATCAATACTCTATGTATATATAATCTAAGAAAGAGGAATGATTCTATACTATGTGGTTAACAAGATAGCGAGAGGGAAATTGGGCTAAGGTTTATGGCTGAACAGCAACTAAGAGCCGGCTGTGTGTACTGCTCTCGTGAACAAATAAGGCAGACGCTATCTCATATCGCGCCCCTCCCAACTCAAGCTAAGTTTTTTTTTTAAACCTAATCGCTTTTAATTATCGTTAATCTTGGGGGATAACTATCGCACGCATTAGGAAATGCTATCGCACAGCGGGAAAATTCCGAAGAAGATGACAATAATAATAATAATAATACTCGTGTCTGATGGTTCAACATCATGGACCAAATGGAATAATTAAAAAAGGTAGCTTTTTTGATATCCAGCAACCGTCGGTGAGCTACAGCTAGCATGTACCTATATAAGTAACACTGCGTCTGGGGTACGTACAGTAACAGCATCGTATGTTATATGGTTGATGTTATGGCCCAGTGGAGCTCGCCACTGCGAATGATTGGCACTGTACATTTCCACACCAGGAGACTATAATTCTCCTCTGAAACTATGTAGGTGATGGTAAATGCACTACTCTGCATGTATGCTGCAATGTTATAGGCAATCTGCTACTTCTTGCTAAGCTGGACAGCCTTTTCCATTTTAGTAGCCGCCACTAGATGAGGCGGCGGACGAGCTAATATATATATATACATATATATATATATTGTTACAAAATTGCAATGAACAGTTACTTCCTGCCACGACTTTAGCGCCAAGGATGACTACTGCAACGGGTGTAGTAACACCAGATTAGTACCACAGCGCCGGAAATCGGACCAACTATTAATGAATTTTTAAAGACTAATTAAATTTCTTACAAGTGCAATTGAAAGGGACTTCGTAACGTTTGTCAACTGACAATAAAACTGCGTTAGATATGTAGAAATAGTTTCAAAACATTCAGCATGGCATAGTTTGCATCAGCTGAAAATTTTAGAGCAGGAATCTCACAAAGACACAGCACGAATCTTAGGTGAAGTAGCCATAAACAACGCTAGTATACAATAAATGCGCAATCGCACTCAGTATTTTCGTCATAGTTACGCAGGAGTTAACGACATTTCAACTGTGGTGAATTCATAGTACCTCTTATGCTCTGAAAAACTGTTTCAAACAAGGGCGTGCTGAAGAGAATGAAATACACTATTTCGGGGTCATATCTTTCTATCACTTTTACGGAAAATTACTAACATTTAGATCAATGTATGTACGCTCAACTGTGGTAAGACAAACGTTGTATAATAAAACACAAGTATGAAAGTTCTGTCCAAAAGATAAAACAGCGAATCTCATGTGTAGCTATGACCAAGATACCCTGTGCAAACCGGCCCTAAAGAAATCTACAGACACTACCAAGGAACAGGTCTATGCTACAAAGAGCGACTGGCGACAGTAAGGCAAGCAGCAGTGCGGCAAATGGAAGTGCTCTAGAGTGGCGATGGCTTGATATGGTGCAAGGGCTCCTATATAAGATATGCAGTAAGACTTCACAGCACTGCCAAGGCGTCTTTTATCTTTAGTATCGTAACCAGTCAGACAGAGCGGTAAATGTGCGGCAAGCATACACTAACTAATATAGCAACGCACGTTATAAAAAACATGAAAATAGATTCCCTTCGGTCAATGCCAGATTAAAAATTCTATCGTGATAAAAACAGAAACCGTTTTCACGACATTACCCGGATAACAGCACCGAGTATGCCATCTTATTACAGGACTGTGAAACTTCCCACAGCCCCTACGCATCGCAAACTTTTCAATATAAAAAAAGTCAAGATACCATCGCTACGCTTGGAAGCAGGGCGCAGGCAGAGTATGGTAGAGCGATCGTCGAGTTCTGGAGACATCGGGGCGTCTCCGAGACTCTCTTCGCACAGCAGAGATCACACGGACGCTCGATCGAGATACTCGTATAACAACAAATACGTGGCCGTCGAAGTTACTGCAGGAATATTAGTTACGTTTGCTGTCACTGTTACGGGAACAATTTCAAAGCTGCCAAAATTCAAGAAGAACAGGGTGCTATTTGACAGATTACGCAATACAAATCTTTTAAAACTCTTTATAACTGCAGGACAAATAGCTACATATTGATCACGTAATATGCACGTAGACATCGAGTACTATTATGTTTATTGTAGCGGACAAGGAGCACAGATTTAGCCACTTATATTTCAGTTAGCTTGGGCAAGTGAAAGCGAAGATTGATCACCGTTTCAGCTCTTGCATTTGTCTCTTATGTAAATCAAAGAATACAATGCGCAAAAAAGACGCCTAGGCAGTACTGCAATTTGTCTCAAGGGGCAAGGGTAAGCTAGCTCTTCTACATTATCAGTTGAGCTAAGGACGCAAATACGATCACCTTAACATTAGAAACATTTATTTCATTAAGGCTAAGCTATGTTCAACGATGCCCTGACAGAACTTGGATTTCAGGATGATGCGTCAATATTGTCATCACTTCAGAATTTGGTCTAACAATAAGCAAGTAGATCCACGATTCTGTCTCCACATGTTATAATATAATAACATCCGCTTTCCTGACGCTTCAATATTATGCTCACCTCAAGATCACATCTTGATGATTCAATATTGGGTGCACTGCAAGAAAGCACCTTAATGCACCACATTTAATGGAGATATGTAAAGCAAGATTATGTTCTGATACCGGTACTATATATGTACAGAGTGCTGACATGTCAGCACTAGAAACCGTACGTACGCATCGAGGCAAAAATTAAATTCCCGTCTAGAATCTATGCTGACAACGCCAGGACCTGATTACCGTTTGAAATATGGGAACCGTTAATTATTAGTACGTTTATGGATATACTGACATTTATGACACATAAATACATGTCGGAGATGACACGGCAACAATACTTGACGACATATAACACTTGTCGACTACAAAGCACAAAGTCAGCAACCAGACAAAAGTGGAAGCAAAAGGCAACGGAAGGTTACACCATCAAATATTTTGTCTGAAACTGAATTTCTACAAAAAACCGGAAATCATACTTCGGCAAAATATCAGCGCAAAAGAAATTATTGTTCACAGGGTTCAGTGAGCTGAAATTTCAAAGCAAATTTGAATAAGCAGTGACTCATGCACAGCTAGCTTCGAAGGGAGTAGGTATAGGTCTCCTTATCAGCGGCGGACATACGATAAATTCTTTAAAATTTCATTCATTTTTAACCTTTCTTTTCTCAGGTTCCTTCACTACTCGGCCTCAACTGAAGATATTTCAAAAACGATGTCGGTAACAGTAAAATTTGAAAAAGCCCAGCGTCAAAGCAGATTTCGACAATTAAAAAGTTTGAAAATTATCAACAAATTATCAACTGTTCACCAACATACACAGCACTGCAGAGCTGCTAAACTGGACGCTCCTCATTACACAAAGCAGTACGATAAGCTTACAAACTCCCGCCCATGAGTAAAAAGTTTTAAAATATAAAAACCCTTCAATGACTAAACATTGTACCCTACGAACATTTTCAAGGCAAATACTACATGTCGCCCCTTGTCCAGCGACGGTCAAGAACTTAGCATACACGCACTGTATCAGTGTATTCGAGGGCCGTCCATATCCATATTGGACAACCGCATAATAGTGCCCATACTGTTACCCTAACATCGAACAATTAGGCCTACTCCCAAAAATAAGAATGTTCTCAGTGAATCCACTGACGGCCACTATTTCTTGGACGACATACAACGACATGCATTATCCCTAAAAAGGTAACTACGATATTTACTCTCAAAAACTGCCAATATTCCTTGAACAAATACATACATTGTTTAACCACAGTGATAACAATGATAATTACCTATGCCCAAGAACTCAGTGCATGCGCTGAATGTCACCATACCCCGGACCACCATGTCCATTGTTTGCACAGTGGTAACAACAATGGAAATCATTCCAAAGAAGACCCACAATATTAGTATGTAAGAATATTCGATGAAGGTAAACAAACAAATACCCTGGACAACCATGTCGATAGAGCGCAGCAATAGGTAACACAGGTCTACGGCGTTCGTAAATTATGCTCCAACTATTTATTACAAAATGACTCAACTAATGAGTTCCAAGTACAGAACAAGAGAAGGCAATGCGGTGTGCAGCAAGGCAATGCGTAAATATTTTATTACATTGATGATATGAAAACATGATATACGATTACAAACGCTCATCTGTGAGCATGATATGAGCATGGTACCATATGATATGCTTAAAGTAACAAGATAACATGGCTTCTATTTACAGATTATGCTTCGTACAAAACCTACACCAATCGTAAAAAGAAAAACTGTTATTGCATAACGGTTGCATCAATTAAGTACAGCTCGACTGTTTGAGGGGATTCATACGTTGATTAGCAAAAATTTTGATTTTGGAACGAGGGCACAAAGATCGTAAGAGGCCATAGAAGAATCCATCGATCCTCTCTTTGAATTAGCAAATAGTCAAAGGAAATTTCCAGATTACTGGAAGAGAAAAACGCAATTCAAGACCACTAGATGGCTGTTGGCCAACTTTTCAGTTAGAATTTACAAAGCAGTTTTATAAAGAGAAATTCTGAAGTAGGTTCGGGAAAATTCTGGCACAACCGTCACTTGCCCCTAGCGACTGTGACGACTCGTATCTTCAGATAGCGGCTACAGTCACAACGGTCCCTGAATCTGAGGCATCAGTTGAAACCGCAGTTTTGGAAGGACACGAAGTCGAAGAAGACGAGGATCTCTGCAGCCCAGTCTCAGGAAACGCTACAGTCTCCCCCGCACCAGCTACGACGCTCTCGCCCGTCGTTGTAACTAACCGAGCCTGGGCAGCTCGTAGCGAGGAAGAAGCATCGCAAGAAGCTGGAGGAGCACCCATTTGGTGGAGATCCGCGGCCTTGGTGTCTTCACCCGCAAAGGCCACTTTTCCAGCCACGGAAGGGTCGTTGTTATTACTGACAAGCACCTTGGCTGTTACAGCAGAGGCCTGCTTGGCAGCTACTGGAATCGACGCCACCATGGAACTCTTGGAAGTAAGAAGGTGCAAACTATTCGACGTACTTGGAACAATGTTTGCAAAAACTAACGTAGATGAAGAGGGGGCCACTGAACGGCCAAGAGCTAAGTGAGTAGACGATACCGTGGTCTGGACATGAGATAGTGTACTTGTACAGGACACCGAAGGCAAGGATAAAACGACGGGAATTGAGCTCTGGGGGACACCAGGGGGCGGCTGAGGAGAGGACACGGTGCCGCATATAGACCGGGCGGTGGAGATAGATATACTCGTCGGAGGACTTCCACTCGCAACAGCCGTTCGCAAGGCTCCGATAGGAGATGTAGCAGGTAAAATAACGGGCTGTAGAGGACTTACTTTGGACGCAATGGCCACAGCAGTATGTGCTCCAAGAGGCTGCTCGGATGCGCTTTCTCTGCGCAGCGAGACCTCAGCCTGGCCAATGTCGCCGCTACCATCGCTGTCAGGAGACTCTGAACGGTTGACGCCTACAAATCGAGAGTATATTAGTGAAATCGCTTTCATTTTGCTACACACACATTGCTCATTGGCAGCAACATTACAAGTTAATTCATTTTGATTACAGATAACTTCTCAGAAAGGGCACTAATAAAGTTTTAAAAAGTTATCCAAATATCGACGAACGTATCTACAACTTGCAAAGACGAGCACTTTAGCAATGGACGCGTGTGGTGACGACACAGAGAAGGCATGTACGATTTGCCTACTTTGAGTGAGATAATTAAAGCTGGATAAACTTTCACTTCAACATTGAATTCTAACCAAGCTAAAGTTAGCCGGATTGTATAACCTCTCTCTCAAGGTGAGCAAATTGAAAGCACCTATAACTGAGGCGCTAGGTAATGCAATCGGATGGGCAGATTAGCGACTGTACTACTGCCACTGAGGGACGTGGTTTATTTTTATTATAATTTTTTCAGTAAATTCAGAGACCACAAAACTGTTGAGACTTAATGAATTAGGTCGGCTTTTAACAGACGCTCGATTATGCTAGGCTTGCTCACATCATTATCGAAATAATGAATGAAGGAGCAGAACTGCTGTTATGTTGCCTAGAAAAAATAGATGTAAAAACAAACAACAGGTTACACAGAGAATATCGCTTAAAGTTTACCACCTGTTCCTCCTGACATACGTAGCTCTGTACATTTCATGAAGAACTGTCCATAACTTTTTGAGTTATATATGTTGCTGACAGGCACACACAAAGACCGACAAATAAAAAATAATAACCACTCGGACAAAAGTAATAATCTCATGGTAATTTCGTCTCAAAATTATGTGCACAATGTTAGAGTGCAAAGCACCCTAAGGTTTAACTTAGCCTTAGTATTCACACGAAAAAACGTCAGTGGTCAGTAAGGGACCAATAATAAGAAACGCACCTAGCGGGAGAGCGGCTCCGTCATCTTCACCATCGGTGTCGGGTCTGCTGCCAGGTAGACTGCCACTGCCTGTGCTGCTGCCGCTGCTGGCATTGAGGGCAGTACCAGCAGCTCCTGACGAAGACCTCCATACCTTCCCCAGGCGACCACTCGTTGCGCCGCTGCTGACTCCTCCACACCTGCTGACACCAGTCTTAGTTAACTGACAGCCTCAGGTTGTTGACAGTCGTAGGCTGTATACAAGTCTTAACGTAGTGATAGTCTTTGGTCATCGACAGTTGCAGGTCAGTCACAGTCTTGGGTCACTGACATAACGGCAATAGCTCATAGAGGGCCGGAGCATCAGTTCCGGATCCTCTTTAGGAATGGTCCTGTTGGTCCGTCTACTGCCAGACATCTAATCTAACTAATAAATAAGAACTTGTACTAATTTTGGGCTTTCGATTCCAAACGGTGATCCACATTGAGGAGTTAGTCGCAAACCAATTAAGTTTGAGACGGCTGAAAAAGCGAAAACTCATTCCTGTACAGAAGGACTGAGGTTTCGGTGACATCTCGACTTGAGATTAGTGCCTGAAACTCGATCGAAGAGGTGAACCGAACACTCAATAATGAGTCCGGGATCAAGTAAAGTCGATCGAATTAGAATGTCGATCTCAGTCAGGGTGAGCGAATCGGACACTTTAGGTCCTTGAAAGAGACATTGAAAATAATATAAAGAAAATCAATATACAGTCATCGTATTACTCAAGCTTGCGTGTAATGATGCATTTAATCAAGTTTATTTATCATAAGTGACGCCATCTTCAGACAGGATCATTTTCAATAGCGGCCGCTAATTCTGCATTTATACGGTCCGATGGCATCTATTAAAGCCCGTGTCAATTTTTTGATAACTTTTACACCTTCTTTTAAATTTTGTACCAAGACGAGTAGTAATGAACACTGGATACCAGTGAAGCTGCATATACTGTATATATACATCAATAAAATCCAGTCTCATCAACAAGAGAACCGCCATACCATTAGTTAGACAGCACTGGTACTACCTGCAAGCTACAAGTTATATATGCATAGTCAAAAAGAAAATTTCGAAACCTTACATCTACAGTGTGTGCTCATGGCACATGCTACGAACGGCTCTAACTTAGAAGAATGTACATAGGTATTTCTCGAGAATGTATACATTCACTAACTTGAAGGATTTATTGACTTCTTTTTGCATGTCCTGATCGTACTTGAACTGCTTTTCGTAGCTCTGGATGATCACATCTCGCTCGTGATCATCGAACTTGTCCAGGGTTGGATGAAAACGCTTGGCGTGCTTCACGTAGGTGTTCTTGCGCGGGCCATCGTACGACTTGAAGGTAGTGAAGCAGAGCATGCAGATGCTCATGTTGGTTCGGGCGTCGTAGTCAACCAGCAGCTGCCGCCGCCACTCCTCCTGTACACCATAAAACTCCACAATGAAATTTTGGATTAATATATTCCCACGAGAAGATATGGAGTCCAAGCATTTCAAACTGAAGATCAGGGCTCCTAAAAATACTCCCAAGAAGAATAAATTTCCTCACATAGTTCCGAAGAAAGACAAGGAAGCCCATAAGCCCCAAGTACAAATTAGACCCCCTAATCGCTCTGGAGTGGAGGATCTTAACTTGACCGTTTGTAACAATCCATGGTGGACATTAATATTTTGAGACTTTCCAAAACTTTGATTACGTGACGTCTAACTTATGCTTCTTTGTAGCCTAATCGTCAAGGATTAATCCAAACTGGATCACTTTCTAGAACGATACCGGCAAAAAATAAATTTGAAAAACTTAATAATCAATAAATATTTCCATAATCAATACCTAGTTTTGGTAATTATAAGAATCCTTCAACCGGTAACCCTTGCACTGTACGAAGACTGCATGTGCTCGTCAGACTTTCGTCCAGAAAGGGAGACGAGAAAAAATCCTCTTCTCATGCGGCAGTTGGTTTACTCCACCAGCACGTAGCTACAACACTTTAAGGTTGTACGATGCCTTCATAAGAACTAATGATGGGTTCCCTACGGTGCTACCACAGAACTACTCTGATGGTACCATGGCCCTAAGTAAGTAACTAACATCATAACCACAGGGAAGCAATCACCGACCGTTACCTGGAGCTCGCTTATCTCTATGTAAAGACAAGAGTCCAGTTAAACCAAAAGCAACTAATAACAATTATTAAGCACTTGGCCTGATTTTAACAATTTCCAAGAACTTGCACTTGAAGATGAGAATTGTAAACGATTTTCGATATTTTATGGTGTTTCTCTTGAACCAAAATTCGTGCTGAAAATAACGTCACGATCAATATACATTAACACTCAGGAAAATAAACGGATTCGCACTGGTAACAAATAGGCTTTCTCAGAAATTGACATTTCACAGCTAATACCGTTTTCGTGTGGCACATTAGACTTCTGCTGAAACTACTTTTACTGTTACTGGGAGTCGTAGAAATTGGCACCTTGCTTGTTCAGTAAGAAAAGCAAATTCAGTCAGGGTATCCCTACACACATCTCAGATACACTATTCACTGTATATTGCGCAATTCCTCAACAGAAAATGATCTTACCTTAAACGTCCTCATGTTGATGGAGACCCGCTGAGATGCCCCGTTAGCACCATCAGCGCCTGCGGCAGTGGAGGAACCTGGCGATGTCGAACTCGTGGTAGTGACAGAAGCAACTGGAGTAACAGCAGATGTGGTGGATGAGACGTTTGGGGAGGTGCACTGATTTGGGAGGCACTGGGAGTACAATACGGCAGGACTGTTACACGACCGAGACTTGTCCGTAACTTTGACAAGTGACGACTGCGTTGGATGGTCAAGAATCTTGCCATGTGTGATAACTTCGTCTTCAGGTTTTGCTCTTAGAATTTTATGGTCTGCAATAGGAGAGGAAACCATGCTGGAGACTGTTGATGTTTGAAGACTGGACACCGAAGGATGAGGGCCTAGGTGAACAATCTCCGAAGGATGGCAGGACTGGGAGGGAACTTTGACTGGGGACGAATACGGTACAGAAACCGAAGAATGAGGCGAGTGTTGAGCAGAAGCCTTACTAGCTAAAAAAGCGGACGATAAAATAGGATTGGTGGCAGGACTCATTTCTTCGGCCAACACGTCATCAGAACTAGAGCGTGGGCTGGTTTTGATAGGTAGTATCTCAGGTTTTACGTCAATCACTTGACTTTTGACATACGTCAATTTGGAAGCTTGTTCTATTGGATTTCTAAACTTATTGCCATCTTCTGGTACGATCGTTTCCGTTTTGATCGGAATAAATTTAAACTTTGGTGTGGTAATTCCAAGAGGCGCTGAAGCTTTCAAGGGAATATCCAAGGGAGTATTTTTACAGCCCATCGCTTCAGTATCCTTCGGTAGCCCGGCTTGGGGAGCAGTGATATGTTCCAACTGCTGCTTCTTAGGCGGAAGTGCAGGTTCGGTTCTTCCAACGGCAAAAATAGCAGGTGGAGACTGATGAGGATTCACAACAGCTAAACAGGGAGCCGTTGACTGACCAACGAATGGAGTTTGAGTGTGAAAAGACCTCTCAGAAGCACTGGAACTCATATGAACGGAGCCAGACATTACTGGCTCTGCAGTACGGAGACGCTTCAAGGGTGGCTGAGAGAGAACTAGAGTAGAAGCAGGAGTGTCTTTCAACACGAAATTTCCTTGGCTGAGAGGCAATGGAGTAGCAGTGTTATACGACGATGGTGCTTGATTATCACCAGGAGACAGGGCGTCGGATATTACAACAGGGCGAGCTTCTCGAATAACTCCGGGTGATTGTTTCAGGGGGGCTGCGACCGTATGGTAAGGTGCACTTTCAGATATAAGCTCTCTAGATGGGGCACACAAGTTAGAAGACGAATCTGCGTATGAGGATTCCTTCTTCGGCATCAAAACACATGGCTGAGGATCAGCGGAGAGTATCGATCGACTTTCAACGGCCGTTCTTCTATCATTCAAACAACGAATAGAGGACGTTTCACGAGGTCGAGGATCAGCACTAGTAAAATATGAACGGGAAGTCCCTAACCTGCTTTCAACAGGATGAAGAGGAGATCCCTGGGAAAGACTTGGGTCGACGGCACCAGATGGTGCGCCGTGGCTCTCATCATAGTTACTGCGTTTACACGACAAGTTCAGAGGAACGACATCAACTGGTTCCGCCTTCTGATCCTGCGACACTTCACCCGCATATGGCAGATTTGATGAGGTACCGGACGGATAGGTATCCGATGCAGTTGACTTGGTTTCTTGAGTATGAAGCTCTGAAGTTGAAGGAAGATGCGGAGGAGGCTGAAGAGGGACGACCGTGCCAGGCAACGAAGGGGCGTGGCTTCCAGGTGGAACATCCAACGGAAACTCGGCTAAGCCTTTGATCTTGAGAGCAGACGCCGTCTTCAGGAGATCAGACAAGTGCTCCTGATCGACGCTAACTTCCCCGTAGTATATGAACCTAACAAGGGCAGCGATGTCCTGCGCTGTGGGCCCGTCCACGATGATAAGAGGCGCCTGACCAGGAGCGACATCTGCCAGCAGTCCAGCGAAGTGGGTGCTGGAGGCGCTCAGAACCAGGCGATGCAGATGCCATACCTCACCTGCAAGAGATGGGCGGCGTGAAGGCTCACACATTGGCATTAACGCCAGGGGCGTAGCTGAGGATGAAAGAGGGGGATGGAAGGGCTGGGGAGAAGGCATCTAAGGCGAAACATTTTCCCTGGGCCCAGTATCTGGGGCGCTATACTGAGGTTAGAATATGGCATTTTTACGTTCATAATATTAGGTTGGTAATCACATTTCACTTTCAATTTAGCGCAACCAGATGCAATGCCTGCAGAAAAATATCTTCTCCGCTATATTCTACTGTATTTATCATGCTTTCCCCAAGTCATATTTTACAAAAGAATTCAACTGGCTATCCGTTCAAACATTTTCACCAGAAGCTATGTAAGGAACACTTGATATTCATAATTTTTATCAATCCACACTTCAGAAATGAATCAAATAGGCTTAATCTTAGTGAATTAGAATGTTTTAACTAGCTATGCAGTTTTACCAATTCATACCTACTGTTAAAATGCTTTAACCAAAAGAGTTTATTATCAAACGCGTCAAGATGCTCAAATACATCATTGCCTGGATGAGACGTTTGGATGAGACGGCCAGCACCATAGGCAACACAACTTCCAGGCGCATCTCAAATCTTCCTCGAGACTGTGATGTCATTACTATCTCATGTCTCGCTGAGCCAGTAACGTTATTGCTATAGATAGGCAAGAGCAATTTCAAACTGCAACATCATTTGGCACGGGTAGAGATTCCTACATAACACTGACAACATGGCTCCGAACATAACGAGTAGTCTAAACAAGCAAGCGATATCGATTATAACGTTATCGTTGTAACATAACGAGTAGTCTAAACAAGCAAGCGATATCGATTATAACGTAATCGTTGTAACATAACGAGTAGTCTAAATAAGCAAGCGATATCGATTATAATGTTATCGTTGTCTTAAAGTGTCTCGCGAAGATATATACGGTAGCCTACTAGATAAATGCTCGTCGGTGTTAAAATGTATACGGCCAGCACCGTCTGCTTGGTGCAGTTTCTGGACTGCCGCCATCCAGCACAGATCAAGAAGCCGGAGTTATTAGAGCGCACATCGCTTTATGTAATTACGGAGCAATTAACTCATGAGGCGCATTGTTATTCTGGTGGCGTTCGTCGGCATGCCGACTATGCCAGATGTGCCACAACGAAAGGGCAGGTATATATCTTGAAGCTAAAGCCTGAGTGCAGTCAGGTAATCGTATTAGATCTGTGGGGTGAGTTCCAATATTGGGGGACGTTTGTTGAATACAGAGGAGGACGAGGGGTACCTATGGCGTAGCTCCAGAGGAAATTGAAGAAAATACACATGTGTGTTTAATGCTTTTTTTTTTCTTTTGCTATGACAGCATGAGTTTCAATCTAGCTAAATAGTTAGCGAACTTCTGGATAAACGAGTGCATATTTCAAACAAACTAATAGGTTTTAAGGCTAAAAACTAAGGGCAACGTAAATCGCTCACAGAATTTCACGTAGGAGATGGAAGCAGCGACAGACAGAGCATCAGGAAATTTTTCAGTAGGCAACAGGAGCAGTCGACAAAAAAAAAATAATTTTATCGTACAAGATGGCCAAAACAGATCGTGTTTACACGATTTCTTGATAGGTACGACCGAAAGCGAACTTTCCATGGGTTAGCTACATCCTAAAGAGCTTTTGTAGTTCGTACCGCAGCAAGGGATGAATAAGCGAAAAAAATCGTGTTGAAATTTTCAGCCAATTTGTACAGCACTGCATAGAAAGAACATTGTGCTAAGAAGAGTGGATTACATACGAGTCTATAAGCTACTTTACGCACCTATTATAACCAAAGCAATTCTTAACTAACACCTAACCTAACTTTATCCATACTTTGAGGTAGACTACATACTGCACCGGGACCAAGAAATCTCAGAAGAATCTAAAGACATTCCGTACCAAAAAGAAGATGTTGGTTTGGCGGATTAGGTATTGCAAAGGTGGACAGAAAAAAATATTGTGCTGCAGGCGTAAAACGACACCCAAAATAATTAAAGGGATTATGTACGTGTACCTTCTATTTTTGACAGGCAAACTGTAATGATCCGACCGATGGTGCAGGTGGTAGGCAAGATGACATTAGGCTATGAGAAGCGATGGTGCAGGTGGTAGGCAAGATGCCATTATGAGAAGCGATGGTGCAGGTGGTAGGCAGGATGCCATAATGAGAAGCGATGGTGCAGGTGGTAGGCAAGATGCCATTATAAGAAGCGTTGAAAAGCAAGCTTAGTCTATTGTGTCCCGTATAAATGGGGCTGCGTGTAGTAGGTATATTGACAGGCGTGACACGTAACAATCGCAAGGTCGCTCAAGGCCACAGCAACAATGAGACATTTCAGCGAACCTTGCTAATGGCTGCTAAGACACATGAAATTATGCTTGGAGTATACATGAATTAAAGTTGAAACCTTAACCCGCTACCGAGAAGTAAGGAAATCGCTACAGAGTACAATATTTATATTCGTATCGCAAAATCATTATAGACGTCATTCGGCTGAAATAATTTATTTTCTATAGGCATCAAGCAAGCTTCAATACTAGAATGCAAAGCCAGCTGTGCGACAGCTGTCCTGAAATTAATGTTTGATGTACAAAGACGCCATATGTAGGTATATATATGGGTACTTCCAGTCAAAACAGGTTGCCATTGCACTAAGTTGAAAAACTTTTAACAGTTGGGTTTAGAGTTATTTCTATGGCGTTTCCACGATAATCAAACATAAGAACAGTTTAAGAAATAGGTATATATTATGGCCTGTACGTTCGCGTGTATCTTTCGTGTCCCTCCCTCTTCACCGCTACTATACAGCATAAAAAATATCATTTATGTGTTTCAGGAAGACCGTAAACATGGGATGGGACGGGACGTGGCTCTTCATTATACAGTGTCTGCAACATTTCTGCCGCAAACAAAATGAAAATCATTCTAATCAAGCTACAGTGGTATCATTGACTACAACTAGGTAATATAAGAAACTGACCTTGGCAGGCGAGGGTCACGTCCGAATGTTGCTCAGAAGAGAGGAGGCTGTTGAGGGTCTCTAGTAAGTTAGCTGAGTGGTTGTTCCAGCGGAGACACAATTTCGGAAAGCTCCCCATCTTGTTTACATATTTTCTAACTCCCCATCTGCAATAGAAAACTATGATTGGTAACCAAGCACAACGAAATGGGCGCACCGCAATCGTAGATAATACAGAAGTACACATACATGAATTTTCTTGAAATAAATTATGTTTTTCCATTGTCGAGCATTGAATCATTCAAGTTCATAGTCAGTTCTTTTCCTGACTTGGCAGTGGGCATTGAGAAGCATATTTCTCGCACACCATAAGGCTGGAAGATGAGCTTTTAAGGAGGGGAAAACCTTGGATTATTTTTTTCCATGTCATTGAAAAGTTACCTTGAATTTGTGGCACAACTTTGGCATGATTTAAATTCTACATCATCTCATGAGTAGCTAATTAATTCAGTAGGGTGAGCAAGCATACAGTGGACGTTTTCTAGAGGTGTCAGGCAAAGAAAAGGTTGCGAACTGGATAAACTATCAACTCAAGATACCTCCTGCGTGGTTCATCATCTAAAAATTGTCAACTTTCCTAACGATAGTGTTATATACAGGGTTATCGCACGTCTTGTAAGGTAGCAGTCGTAGGAGAAACTATTTCTATGTCTTGTTTGTTAAGGTGTGTATATATACATAGATACACATTATTTTCACTCAATTAAGCACGACATAGGAACTAATAAACAGTAGATAACTCGGTCGATGAATTTGAAAAGTGGCGATTTCCGAAATTCGAATCTCCACTTTGGCAGCAGAGTCCGCATACACTAGTCGGAAATTTAGCGAACATAAGTAACTTGTATACTTACATCGACCAGAAAATAAAATAGCTCAATAGCCACTAGTCGTATTCATGACAATGCGTAGTGTTCAATTTTCTCTTCACTAAATTGGGCGGCAAAAAATAACATCCAAGTTGATATACGCAGTGCTCAAAAACACGTGCGCTGTGAGGGTAACAACATAGCTGCCGTATGCACACACACACAAAGAACGAAAGATGTGGGAGAGTTCTAGGAAACACCGACCCAGCACAGGAGTCAGGGCACAGCTGTGCACGCTGGCAAAGTCAGCTCGTTGCCAACACTCAATTATTACCCACAGTGCCAGGTCTCCAGTACGGAATGATGAAGAGGCTATGAAGTAGCTTCCATCCATCTTATCTGATATTTGAGCAGGTGCTGAGGACAAGGTACAAAGCATGTATACAGTTGCCAACAAACTGTAGGTACGTACGTTCGCAAAGCCCGTAAATGTATGCAGTTACTGTTGTACCGTAGCTATACAAAAAGTGTACGCCTTTCAAATACCTGCTTCGGGAGTTTATAGCCCATCCGTAATGGTTATAATCACTGCATATATTCGGAGAAGTTCAACGTACTCTCCTCCTGGGGAGGGAAACCGACAGCTGCTATTGGCTGGATGCACTGGGCAGCGAGAGTTGCCATTCAGATTAATACATAGAGACCCATGCACAGTGATATTGTTACACTTCAACTAGGAGAACATATTTAAACAAAAACGCCTCGTGGCGAAAGACCATCACCTGCGGTGGGAGCAAATTTCATCGCAATCATTTTTGACGGCCGGCTAATCCTAGTTCTTTGGCGTGGTCACATCGAGGACAGCCCACCAGACTCCCAGCAAAAATTCATGAACATAGCTCAACTCCTTCTACCTGTTTTTGGGTGGATAGCAAATTTCATTGCCGTCAATTTTTATGGCCAGCAAATCCTAGTGTTTTGGCACGGGCCACATCGAGGACAGCCCACCAGACTCCCTGCAAAAAATTATGAACATAGCTCAACTCCTTCTACCTTTTATGGGTTGTGAGCAAATTTCACAGACGTCATTTTTTTATGGAAAGCTAATCCTAGTTTTTTGGACATGGGCCACATCGGGGGAACTCGCAAGACTCCCTGTAGAAAATCATGAACATACCTCAGCTCCTTCTACCTGTTTGTGGGAGTTTGAGCGGAGAGCAAACTTCATCGCCGTCATTCTTTGTGGCCAGCTAGGCCAGTTTTTCGACATGGGTCACATCTAGGTCAACTCACCAAACTCCCTACACAAATTATGCAGCTTGCTCTACTCGTTCGACCACTTTTTGGTGGACAGACATACAAATATATATTATACACTTAAATCTTTAACGAAAACATTATCACCTCTCTCACTTCGTTCGCGGATGATAAAAATCATCTCACTATAAAATGAAGCAGTTTTTTGGCTGGTTGGTCTCTCCTTTCCGAAGGGAAGGATTAGACAGGAGATAGTTCATTGCGTATTATTGAAATCTCAGGATTGAAGAGACTTCAAATAATTACCTTTACGGGTGGTATCATAGATACTATATATAGGTTCGGCTTCGTTCCCACTGCAATTCTTTTTTTTTTTTTTTTCTCACACGATGTGCAACTTGAAAAGCAGCACAATGAATGAAAGGAAAAGTCGTGGCTAACAACAGCACTGTGAAAAGAGTGAGCTTCTACAAAAAGCAAACGAAGCTGTAGTACAGTGTGTCAAAACATAGCATATGCGAACGTTCTCTTACAGTAGATATATTAAAAGGCAATGATATCAAAAAACTTGAAAGCTAACACTGAGATGCACAAACCTCCCAAGATTTGGCCCAAGTTAGTCTGTTAGCTATAGCTACGTGTACATACATACATACATATACATAGATTGCGTAACCTTACATTGGAACAGCATCAATTTTACTTCCCTGTAAGCCTCTAACTTACTGCCTACGTGTTGAGTTTATGTTCATTGGAAAAGTATTTTAAATAAATTCCCAGCCATTGTCGTGCTGGATAAAGTCACAAGATGGCTCGCAGTAATTCCTCTCCGTTACTTCCTAACTGCGCCAGGGACTCAACTGCCAGGTTGCAGCATGCGCGTCTAATGAGAAGTATTTTAAAGCACTTGGGGACATCCTATACCTGAGCGAGTCAGGTTGTCGTATTTAAAAATGTAAGCTTGGCTTACCAGAGAACGTCGGCGAGCCCAACCTTCAAAAGGGACCAAGGCAAAAAGAACAAGCGATCCAGGTATAGCATGTGGTCTATATTCGACTACGGTATGTGTTAGGTTAATTAAGA
>LQNS02278140.1:7753235-7768952 GCA_001587735.2 Parhyale hawaiensis | reverse complement strand
TGGCACCGAATACACACTCTATTTTTCCCTTATATCAGCATAAGATACAGAGAGAGTGCTACGAAGACGCAACTCAAGACTATTGGTATCAGATCCCCATGCAGGACAGTAGTATGCAACTCGATATTTCAAACATTCCCAGTGTGTTTGATAAGGTCATCAAGTGCTGCGCACCAAACAAGAACAACCTAAGGAATCTGAAGGGTTCCTGTGTCCAGCATATCACAAGAAATTGATGACGCCTCGAGAGATAAACAAACTAGCGACCTCGACTGCAGTGGCAACTACAAGCACGGCACGTCCCGCGCCTGCGCTGGCAGAGGAGTAGGTAGTACACACCCTAATACCGTATACGGACGGGAATGCCGTGAATACAATCCTCTCACAGAAAATCTTCCTTAACCCATACAACTCCTATATCCCTGAACATTTTGTGGCAATCAATTTAGCATACAGGCAATTTAGAACATCGTACTAAGCGCTATTGTGTAAAGTCGCGGGAACAAACGTAGAAATTAGCACTTGCTTACGTACACCCGATGGATAATTTCGCTAAATTTGGCGCAAATTGTTTTCAGTGTATATTTCAAGCACATAGGCACCATTGCCATTATAAAAAGTTATTATAGTAATTTCAATGAACACCCGGGCCGAAAAGTAACGGTTATCTACCGCTGTACGTTAACTTTCTTAGAATCGGTTTTTAAAAAAAATGTTTAGATGCCTGCTATATATTCAAGGCAATTAATAATTACGGCCAAACTTTAAGAATCAGTAGGTTTTACGTCACTTAACTCTTAACCAATCGACATATAAAGCATTAATACCTGAGGTGCATAGTTATATTAAATGCAAAATAAGGTGGTCATTCAAAATTGGTTACCTGTTTTTGGTTTGTGTGACATAGCCCCACCGTAAGCTTTTTACTTTGGTGACAACCGTTCAGGGAAAGTTAAAATTAGTGGATAATGTACCGTTACCTTGTTTACCTACCTACAATAGACAAGTCGTTAGCTTCTACGGCTCCGTCGCATTACAACTGAGGTAAAGACACTAACGGACCAATTAATCTTCATTTTTCATAGGAGTAGGTACCAATTTTATTCATCTCCAAAAATGGGACGGCATCCAGCTAATGGACGAAGGGGATCCGGTGAATGGTGCCATCACCGTCATCTATTTATACAGAGACATGAAACTCCAATGTTCGGTGAAGAGTGTGGTGGTATCAGAGAGATGAGAATGTAGTTCTGAGAAATCCAATTTTTGGCAGAAGATGCTGACAGCCACAACATGTAAACATAACGTTTCGGGAAGAACAAACGTTGAGCACACAAGTGGCATGGCGACAACACGGAAATAGATATGATGCTATAAAGTTACGAGAAGATCCAATGTTTGACAACGTATAGGTGACATCGAGCACATGTTATCCAGTGGTTGACGCAGTAAATATACCTACTGCACGGTATCAGCGACATGCGATACCAAAGCCACACGAGGACATCCAAAGTACGACGGAGAATGGTAACATCTCTTACATGTGATCGTAAAGATAGGAGAAGACCCAATGTTCGGCAAAGTATGGTGACACCTGATCGTGGAGGAATGCCAGTGGCATGTCAATAAGCTCCCTAATTAACACAGTATCAGAGAGAGGGAGAAAGAGAGACACTCAGTTACGACACCAATGCCGGCGTTCAAACGGTCACCAACCTCCTTGGTGCACAATGAGGCAAGTCTAAGTAAGTACAGCTCGGTCGTTCAAAGACAGAAATCTTTCAACTCATTGGCGCCCTTACCTGCTTTATCCCATTCTACCATAGGTACCGGCTATTACATAGTTACAAATTTTATATTTGAGCAGTGATACTTTTTTAAAATAGTGTGCTGTAAATAAATCAACCGCTCTCTAATGAACCTCCAGTGCAGCGTACAGCTAGTAAGATAATATTGAAACTTATGAGTTAAAAAAGGAAGATAGTTTGTGTTATTGAATTGTTGTTCATACTTAGGGAAATACCTACATACCTACACCTCATCCCGGGGTGAAGTATCAGGTTCAGACATGACATACCAAGTATTATTTCCCCATAAAAAGAATGATATTAATATCTACGAGCACACAAACCCTTGATTATTAATATTATTGAAATTAAAACGACACCCCTGGGTGTCCATAGACAAGTAACGGCACCCAAGCGGAGCGTATGAAACCCCAAGACGCCCGGTGCTCTGCTGGGAATCACCCAAGAAAACATTCACGGCCGACTTGAACCCCTGGATATCAACACGGCAAGGCATTCCATGCGATCACGGATCGGGCCATAATACATCGACTGAACTGACGAGTGTGGCGAGTGCTGCTGAGGAGCTGACGAACGGCAACTTATTTTCCCCCCAAAAAAAATGGGAAATGCTCTAACTAACGTACTCGCGAAAACTCACTGTCCGTAGCATAGCAAATATCACCGCGACAAGGGTCTGAACTAGAGGCATTGAACCCCGAAAGATTCACACAATAGCTACAATATACAGCACAGCTTTCGCGCCGCTCGATCTATCATAAAGAAACAAAGGCGCTGTTTAAAGACTGCACTGAAATATAAATCCCCCTAAAAACTGAACGTGTGCACATAGCTGCAGTGAAGATTCTTATATAGAGACAGTGAGGACGCAGTGTCAAAGTCGAAGGAGCTATATCAAGTTACTTCCCAAGAGACAGCTAACGATACATAATTCAGTGTCAAAGTTAAATGCGCAGCTATAAGTTAGATAAGATCATGAGAATGACTAAGATATTGCACCTTAGAGGTACACCAAGCAGTACCACACACATGCACAATATTATTGTAACTTAATACTGTAAGTACATCAGAGAATATGAATGGAATCACTATAGTAGCGAAACTACATCGAACTATTATTGGCTAAATGTAGTTTTCGCATCGGGCAAATCTTCAGTAAAAATGTTGAAGGAGAATTTAAACAGAAAAATTGATCCTTGTTTTTATTAAATATTGAACATACCACTGCATTATAAAACATGACGTATTAATTACCGCCAAAGTCATTATCAACACCTGGAAAGAATATAGGCCTAACAAGATTGCAAATAATGATGCAAGACGATTTAGGAAGGTAATATAAATCTATAGAAAGTATATATATTATAATAACATTACTGAGTCAGAGCACTCTGAGAGCGTATAGTACCTCCGCCAAGCAAGGCAATGTTAGCGAAAAAATTCAAATTGGGCCTTTAACTAGGATTTAGTCACTTGTACCTCGTAACAATGATAAGAGCCTCGGTAATTTTCTTGAAGATCTGTCGGTAACTTTTTGAGTTATGTCGTGGTAAAATTTTTGACATACATTAGTCACCAGGCAAACGGACAAACCGATCATCACCACAATTAGAGCAATTGTGTCTTTTAACATCTCTAACAATTCCTACAAATTTCATGAAGAACCGTTCAGAACTTTTCGAGCTATTTATATTACATATTACTGACAATCATAAAAAAACATTGAGACAAACAAACAAACGGATGAACACGTCGACACAAAAATTTGGTCACTTGCTCATAGTCTTAATTCCAACAATTCCTGAAAATTTCATAAACAACCGTTTTTAACTTTTTAAGGTACGCTACCAAGAAAGCAGAGGTAGCCAAACAACCAAATTGTTGAACAGATTTTCACCAAAAGTTATAATCATAGGTTCCTCTAACATAGCCTAGCTACCTACCTAACAATCCCTGTAAATGTTGTGAAGATCGATCCGTAACTTGTTGCGTCATCTTGGTGGCAAACAAACAGAGACAAAGTCGACAAAAATATAACCTCCTTGGCGGAAGTAACTAGCTATCATTTGCAGAGGATTGGTGGACTGAGTGTCAATGATAACACAGGGAAACAAAATTTTAATTTTTCCCTGTTGCTTGAACTTTAGGAACTGTTTCAAAGTCAATACCTCACCCTGATTTTAGATCTGTGAGTGGAATTTCGCTAGTACGTCATTTTTTTTTTTTTAGACATTCGTACTCGTTATTCTCGTAGGAATAGCAATACAGGACTCCTCTGAAAACGTTCCCAGTGGGCGTTCGGTAGGAATAGCACTGATGAAGTACAAGAAACAGGACGCGATTGCTTGGAAATGGGACGTGATAGACAAAACGGTCTTCAGATTTGGAATCACAAGGTAGAACTGATGATAATTCAGTTGAAATAATTTCAGCAACAAATTCCTTGTTGCTCAGTGTAATCAATTTGTTTTTGTGAATAAAAAGTGATGCTAAGAGAGGAAACTCACAACTAGGTTGATGGCGCATATCCTGAACTGAAAAAATTGTCGATACGGGCTACTTGCTTGCATTTTTCGGCACGTACGGTTGGAAACAGCCGAGTGAGGTGGGGCATAAAGGATGTTTTTGGTTAGACTACGCCCATCACCTTATGTCTTTAGCAAGTTCTCCGTAGGCCGTGATGCAGCGAAAGTATGCTTTTGCAGAACACTGCAAAGTGCACAGTTGAAGAGTCGGCATCATTAAAAAAAAAAAATACTTGTGCAATTTTCCCTCACAGACGCCTACGTTTACATATCTTGGGCAAAGAATATATTGAGGGTCACTAGTACAAATGCAGTAACTTTCATGAGAAGCAAATTAAATAATGTCAGGACATCTACAAAATTACCGTAGTTGTCAAATTAGCCCTTCAACTAAATATATCCATGTGCACTAGCATCAATGTTGTGGCCTAGGTAGCTACTCTCTAGCTGCACCCAGGCAGTGTGGCCATATACGCAGATGTCCTGCATAGCAGTGTGAAGGGTACGTGCGAGTTCAGCAAGACGCAGAGACGGATACTCAATATAGCTAACATATCCACGGCCGTGACAAGACCATGCAATAGTTACTGGAGCGCGTGAGACAGAGGTAGGAGGCTGGAACGGCTCTCGCTTCATCCTCGAGGAGACACATTAGTTGGCTAATAGAATGAAGAACTGCGATACAGCTTGAATGAAGGTAGTAATATTTACCACGCCCAGACTTGCGTAACTTCCATCCAGAACTGTAAAATACAGAATGTAAACAGCTTCTTCCTTCACTTCCAGCTCGAGCACATGTAGAACGAATAAGACCAAGTACGTTAAGACATTTAGGAAATAGGGACTCTGAACCTTTGTTTGTCAGAAATCTACAGTGCCGTTCACACGATAGTGAAATGAACGAGTTGCTAAGTTTCGCGTACGAATGCGTTACTGTGGCCGGTTTACCAGCGCAAAGCTCTCTGATTTATAATTGCTCCAATTTGAAGAAAGATGAGAAAATTTAAGAAGTGACACCTGCTGAACGAACTGGCTTGACAGCTAACAATCTAGTAACATGTTTGACAGACACGCAGTAGTGATTACAAGGACTCAACAGGACATTCAGACGATTAGCCGAGAGAACTCGTTTATATCAAAATCGAGTGAACTCGGCGTTGCATCTCCGTCACGGCTTAATCTCCGGAGCAAAATAATAATAATAAACTAAAATACCGTACTGCATGGTGAATGAAGAAGGTAAAACGAAACTTTTGAACAAAAGGAAGAAAAAGGTGTAAGACTGCATAGCCTAAGAAACAGTAACACTCATTTGCGATAGAAAGGAGTTAGTGGTGAAAAATTACAGAAAAAACTGCACTGTATCGAAGTGCGGTTCATGATGTCGAAGCAGACAGTGACGGCATACCGATGTACGAATGTTAGGGGATGCATTATATGTACGTTTGCTAATTCAATAGCTTTAAACTATTTCAAAGGGAATATGTACAACTAATCATTGTGCATTCGTCTACTCTAACAGTTGAACAAGAAAAAAAAATCAGAACAAACTTAAACGCTTGCCCACGCTACCTCAGAGATTCCAGAGGCCAGCTAATAAACTTCCTTCTCGTTAAAAAAAAAGAATTTACAGGCCCGTTGGTGCTCCTTGCGGTTACGAATGAAAGAAATTACAACAGTTACTTCCCGTTAAAAAAGCAACAGAAATTACAAGCCCATTGGAGGCTTGTGGTTAGGATGAAAGAAGCTGGGAGTGATGGAGACAGCAGTGCCCGGAGGTATGACTGGAGAGGTTCAGTCGGTGCACAGGTGGCAAGAGAGCACTGTAGCCACAGTGTCTGGCAGGTTGCAGTGCATTGGCGGGGTAGTGGGGTGTCCGTGAGGGATACTGGCTGCGGGAGTAGAGGGTGCAGCACTCAGCCATGCCTCAAGGGGTGGAGGCAGGGGTTAGAGGGAGAGACGGGGTTTGTCACCGACAGAGTTGGGAGGAGAGGGTTAGGGGGAGGAGCCCACGCGCCAAGCCTGCCGAGCAGCAGACTTGGTTGCCAACTGCGAGAACTGTGTGAGAGTTAAAACTCTCGTGTTCCACGATATTGTCGGCTCATGTTCAGTGATGACTCACTCACTCGGTTGGCTATGTTTACTTACAGTCCTACTGTCAAATGTCAATGGTGGGCCGTGACTACTTTCAACAAGAAACTCCACTCTTGATGGATGCTACACAAAACACAAGCGATAAGATAGGGACATGCGGAAAGTGGCGTCTTGTACGTACATGAGTCAGCTGAGACACTTCTCAGTCGGCTCTGCATTTGTTTCATGTAATTTACGATACAGTAAGAACGTGTGATGTCACAAAATGCCATAAACTCCAAGAATTTCCGTTATTTGCTGTTTCACTTACGGGGTTTGGTTAGACAAAATACGTTAGGTTAGGGTGCATTATGTTAGAAATAGATGGGTTACGATGAGCGATGAAATTTTTGTTTCTTGTTTAAATGTGTGCAAGCAATTATCTATACAACATACATAAATTTTCCATATTTCGTAAAATCACTTATATCATAATCCTGCTGGGCTACATAAACAAGACGAAACATGCAATTGGAAGTCTGTGATGATACACACCAGTATTCTGACTGAAGATTTCAAAGCGATTATCCTGAATGAAACAAGATAAGGTTGTTTTGCGTAGAAGAACGATTAGATAGTGACGTATGTACATATAATAGGAAGACACGGGGGTACAGCCTACCTAATTCAACCACAAGTACAACTTAAAACCAAGTACCTACCGCGCGGCAAGCTAATAAGCAGAGGTGCGATACGCGAAATTTCCCTAAAATCAAATACATTTCAATAATTCGATATCTCGATAACGAAGCAATTTTGGGCATTTCGTTATTCCTGGAAATGTGTTTCTTTTGGGTTTCAGTACATAATGTCAACGTTTGTACCATGAGTTAGAGAACACCCTGTATATATGATTTCCAAATTTCTTAGTGTCACATTCATGCAAACAGGTGGTTCTTACTGCTAGCCATCTTAGGGGAGCAACTCTCAGAGGAATAAAATCGTTCAACACCATGTACAATGTACATGCTGCATGCCGCACCGGGTCTGTCACGTCCGTAATCACGGTACTGTTCAAGGTTTGAAAAAAAAAAACAGCTCTTTATATGCGTTGCACAAATAATTCGTATGCAGTACTCCGTGTACAGACCTAACAATAATTAACGTCATAATGCCTCGGAGTCCATAAAACGCAAGCTAATAGGTACGCAACTGATGCAAGTAGGTACGTAGTTGTCGTTCCCGTTAATCGTATATGACGACTATTCTCCTCGTATATGACGACTATTCTCCCTCACAATTCACTAAGTAAAAGTAAAGAAATGCAATGATTTTCGGATGGTGGAGGGAGAAATTGTTAACGTCTGCAAGACGCAATTTAACGACAATGAATTTCCGGCCAATACTGGCAAGACACGATTACCAGCGAATCAATCAGAGAATATGTTCATACGCATGCTCACATTATTGAGGCATTAGTTCTCCTCAACCTAGTTGCCAAGGCTGTAGCGACACCAACTTAAAGCCATTACTACCGCTCCAAAGAAGTGTTCGTTTCTTTCTTAAATAAAGAAGTTGCAAGTAATAGTGATGTTTAATGTGGAGGGTAAAAAGTTATGGTATAAAAGTTAAATATTCAAAGTTTTGGTGGCAACAAAAATAATTACGGGCTCATTTCCATCTCATATGGCTGTTATGTCCATCATGTTAGAGCGCACAGTACTGTACGTGGGTAGACACATTCACGGTTACAAAGAAAAACGTTCACAAGAGGTAAAAGCTAGGCTACAAATAATTATTAAGAAGAAAGATCACAACGCTATGATGGAATATCACCCGCCACTTGTCCTTCAATCATATGGCAGTGCTCCCGTATAGAAAAAACGACAATTATGCCCTCGAACTTTGCACCGCCAGTAGTGAACCTTGCACCCTCGTGTATGTGCGTCGTCGCTTTACTGAGATAAATTCTTGCTGCAAATATCAATTTCCATCGTAATTAGCGCTGGACTAAGAAGCATCCGATGACGGTTCATTTTTATGGGCATAACGAAGTAGTAAATATTCTCTATAACGAGAATATATAACTTCTATGGATATTGAACGGTGGACGCCGATTCTTGGGACGGGCAGGTGCCCGCGCACGACTCCCACCGCATGCAATCATAATATACCACAGACTCCGACTCCCAAGTAAAAGAGACTGTCACCTACCATTTTCTTCCAACCCCGTCTCTCAAGCACAAGCGACGGCCCGGCTCTTGACTCCAAACACAAAAATTCCCGACTTTCGTAAAAGGAAGACTCGGCAATTTTTCGCCCACTGTATTCTTGTATTCTTAAAACATTTTTCGTCAAACTATAGCAAGAGACTGACCATAGCGATCATAATGAAATTTCAACGCCTGCAAGTTCAAGCAAGACCTATTTACACGCAAATGTGAATTTTGACGTACATACGGAGAAGTATGTGAAACAAACTTATAAAATTAGCGACCTACACTTTTTCTGTGACTACTAGAACTACGTGAGAAGTTCCCACAGATGAATAATTCACAGGTACAACCGTACAAGATATAGCTCGATTGCTCTTCCTGGCCCCTACAGATGCAGCCGTCTTCTAATAGCCATATATGATAGAATTTTCTGGTTTTTAAATAAATGAACGGTTTTAGTTGAAATCCCGTAGACTTTTTTTTTTTGTCTTTCAGACTTTCAATTTACGGTAGTATGCCTTCCTGGCATTTGATACCCACGTGCTAATCAAAACGGCCAGGGATCAAGAACAAGCATGGGTTTAGGGACTTGGTGCACACCTCAACTACTTAGTGGCGATCACCGCTGCAGCTTGAGGTTGAATCTTAACTCCAACGCTTCAAGATTACGACTCTACAGCTCTGATTAGCAAGAGGAACAACAGCAAACAATCTCACGGAGGAACATACAAATACCTGATCATTTTCGTTGTGTACGGTATGCTTCGAGCATCAGAAACCAAATGCAAAAAAAAGGAGGAAGGAATTGCAGCAAGAAAAATTTTGCAGGTGTGAGACCACGAATAGAATATTATTATATAGCAGTCAGGACGTCGATAAGTCTATCACTAAAAATTACGACGTATATAATGATATGAATATGACTCCTGAGAGGAGGATACTGTAATGCACCAGGCACTATACGGCCGCGAAGCTCATAATTTCAGCTTACTAAAAATAATTAACGTATATAATGAGGCAAGTCCTGTGTGATTTCTGTAGAAAGGCTCGATCTTACTGACATTACACAGGGAACAATATCTACTACACCACTCATGACTGCATACAAAGGAAGAAGGCGATATTGCGGGTTTTGAGAACTTGCTAAATCTCGTATGCGGACAGTCGCTCAGGGTTTTTTCAAAGAATAAATCACGACGCTACAGTATATAGTAGGACAATTTTGTTAGAAATATCTCTTAAAGTTTTCAAGATTCTTCTTATTCATGGGTTGCTTTCCACTCTTAAGTTGCCTGTAAATCTGGAGTTACCCTTAACTCTTGAGTAATAGTTAAGAACATTTCAACGTAAATCCATACATACATCGATCCGCAAGTTACCTTTGCGTTTAGGCGTTTACCGATACCGTGTGTGACGATAACGATGATACAGTAGAGCATATGGTTGAAGGATACACCCAACATAATTTCTGCGGCACTAGATGCAGTAGACGCCGCAACACTAAGCTGTATAATGTATATGTAAGGCAATAAACATGCTTTACGAGCCCTCACGTACATGAATAACATGAGCACATGACCTTCGCACTTCCACTCGAGCACTCCGATGTCACAGTTTGCTGTGTCATACATGGTCTTGGAAATGTCACCTAGGGTATGAGCAGCAGGAACACCAATCTGCTGTTATAAGCCTTTCACGTCACCTTGCAAGTCTTCATTACGTTTTTATTTAGGAACAATAAAGAGCAACATATGAAACAAGTGATCGAGTTACTCTGAATGGGCTGTGCACGGCAAGTTGTTTTTTCACTACCAAACACAGTTGAAAGGAAGGAATATAGAAATAATCGATCGGCCCATTAATATGATCTGAGATGGAGAGTTCAAATTATTTACCGCACGGATTTTAAATCGACGGCATTTAGTTTTAGTACAAGTATATTACTATAGAGCCAGTTGAAGTCGCGCTGTAGATCAGCGAAAAACATATCCACGACAGAAAACCGGGAATAATTCAAGTCACAGTTGCAAGCACAGTGTCTGTTGACGTGACGATCAACGAAGATCACAGTACATATAAATTAACTTGAGAAATACTAAGAAACCTGTTCACACGCTACACCTCCGCCTGCCACGTGACAGTGACAGCTGACGTTAGAACACAGAACTAATAAAAAAAACTAAGAACCTATCCAAGGAATAGAGCGCCAACTCTCAGCCGTGCGCCCATCTTTCCGTTTTTTTCTTTCTTTCTTTCTTTATGAAACGTGACCAAGTGCCATACGCTCATGCTAAGAGCAGTGAGCTCATGCGGGCATGAGAGCGAGAAAGCCGAGGTTTTCTGCATAGATTATAACGAGTAAGTGCACGAGACACGCGACTGACGAGCATGGCTACATTGGATGATGAAATACCTACCGTACCGTACCTACCATGGCCTAGTCTTGCTGTCAATATCGCGCTCTCAGGATTTCGTATCTACTGTATAGGTATATAATACATTAAGTTCGTTTATGAGAGTATTATCACTTCTCGGAAACAACTGTGGGCACTGCAACTTTGAACAATGCCACCTTTACGCTTCGACAATGTACAATAAATCTCTTATACTGTATAAGTATATAAGTATGGTTCCTGTACTGATATGAAATGCTGATGAGAAAGCCTAAGGTTTATCCTTCAATACTGGTAACTGGTAAGTCAACTACCAGTCTACCACGAAATTTGGACCGCTCACAATAATCTAGCTGATACAAGCATAATCACTTAAATTAAATGTAATGCATGCGGTGTACAGCGCAGCAACAGTTCTTCAGCTCTCATTATTGTGGGAACATCTAACGCGTAGGACCGTTCTCCTCCTGTTTGTGTCAGTGGATAATGAAACCCTGCCTGTCAAGCTGCCAATTTCCATCCCTCTGATTAGCAAGGACGGACGCGCCTGAAATTATTAGAATATAGTGAATAAGTGATAATTGAAAATGAACGAATAAGGTAGGTTTTCATCCGTGTAGAACGAACGAATTGAACAGCACTTCATGTAATAAAACTGTGTCGCGTGTCAACTGCTGTGAAACATTGAAGAGCAACATTTGAGTTATCAGCAAGGAGCTATGAAATCAAAATCAATTGAAACAAATGTGAACACGTGTTCTGTAGATAGAATGCGTAGCTAATAACTAGGGTACCTACAGGCGGCACCTTGCATCCAAACGATAAAAAGAGTGTGGTATATACATTCCAAAGGCATCTACCACTGATTCTAAGAAAAACGCTCAAGGCAATAGTTCAGACTATAAAATGCCGATTTGTATTAGACATATGAATAAAATCTCAAGTTGAAATAACAAAGGGGCAAATAACAATGGACCATTTCATTGTGCGGTAGGCACTAACAAAAAACCCAGATCAAGCCATCATCCTTCCCATAAACAAATACGCAAAGGGAATTTAATGGAATGTTTCAATCAGTGCCATCATGAGTACTGCATCCCTGAAGAAACATAGCCTATACAGTAGGTAGTAAAACTTTTGACTGCTATAAGCGAATTTTAGAACTATAACACGAAAAACGCAAAACAGACGAAGTTGGCGGATATCAATTAAGTGTAATTTTATGTTCAAAAGCGCTTGATGAGGCGCTGACATCACCATGATCATCGTTAAAAATGTGTATGATCGAAGAGGGCAGTTATAAATAAAAAAGAAAGACCATTTCCTTTCCATGGGATCAAAATTATATCCTTCATAAACGGCACTCGCACATTTATCACCAGCCGTAATGGTTTCAGTCCGTCTGGGCCGGCAACCTAATCTCGGCCAGTCGGAGAGTACCTATCCCTCGAAGCCTTGGATTCCTCGCCGCCGCCTGACCCGCTCCTGCTGGCAGTTCCGGTCGCTAGCTCGACAGAAAGTTGAGGCCTGGAATGTTGTCTGAGAGGACGGCTGTCGGCTAGCAGACGTTTTTCGTCTATCACAAGACGAGAGTGACACACCAGCAGTTTCATCATTGATAGAACAATGCGTGGTGACCGGATAGGAGCAGATCTCCATAGTACAGCCCATCAACAGAAGAGTCATACACAAGAATCTCCACAAGAGATAAAGGACCTCTTTGGTCAACTACACATGTCGAAACCAACCATCACAACATAAAAGCAACATGCGGCGAATGTACAAGATGGGTATCAGCGAATTTCTAAGTATAAGAACTGTATACCGGTATCTAACAAGGGCCTGTTTGTGCCGTCTGTGTCACCGCATAAAATTGTCAAGTGTGAACGTGAAGTTGGTACAATTGGTAAGATAGTGACGCAACGAGCTCTTATTCCTTACCAGTCTCAAATATTACGTTCATCGCGTGAAAAAAAGCACGTACACGCACCTGGTAATATTAAGTGTATTCATGCTTTATTAGGTACGCCAAAAGATATCTTAATTAATCACGTTCAACTACTTCAAGACAAACTTATTTATCATCGCGAAGTAAAGTTTCCCAGCCAAGAAGTAAACATCGTCTCAACATGAGCTATTGTACCGTACTTGATAGGTACTGAACGCTATACGGCGTTGGGTACGCTTTCAAATGCTATAGTAAACAACAGAAAATTACTTGACATAGGCCTACTCCTGAAGTTCTCTCTACCCTGAAAAAAAAAATATATATATATGCTCGGTGTTCTTAGGTTAGGTCCTATCCTGGAGTCCATGCAAAAAACTACCAGTAAAATGAACAACGGTACAAGCAATACCATTGAGGAAATTGTAAGTTACCTCCGCCAAGGCAGATATGTTTTCGTTGGCTTTATCTGTCTATCTGTTATTCTGTCTGTCATCCAGATAACTCAAAAAGTTATTGACCGATTTTTACGAAATTTACATTAATTGTTAGGTATGTTAGGAGGAACAGATGATTAACTTTTGGTGAAGATTTGTCCATTCGTTTATTTGTTTGTCTGCCTATTTTTGTTAGTGCCCTAACTTAAAAAGTACTGGACGGATTTTCATGAAATTTACATGAGTTATTGGGTTTATTACAGAGAGTAAATGACCAAATTTTTGTAATGATCTGTTAGTTCGTTCGTTTGTCGCTGTCTTTGATTTTATGTGTGTTAGCGCATAAACTCCAAAAAATCATCGACGGATCTTTATGAAATTTTCTGGAATTGTTAGTAATGTTAAAAGACATAACTGATTAAATTTTAGTGATGATCGGTTGGTCCGTTTGTGTGCTTGACCAATGTTTGTTAAAATTTTGTTAGCGAAATAACTCAAAAGTTATATATGGATCTTTATGAAATTTTCAGGAATTTTTTGTAATGTTAAAAGTCATAATTGATTAAATTTTGATGATGATAGCTAGCATAGGTCCGTTTGTGTGTTTCACTAATGTTTGTCAGCGCAATGGGCCTAACTCAAAAATTATGGATGGAACTTTATGAAATTTTCGGGAATTGTTATTCATGTTAAAAGACATAAATGATTTAATTTTGGTGACGATCGGTTTGTCCGTTTGGGTGTTTGACTTCTGTTTGTTAGCAGCATAATTCAAAAAGTTATAAACGAATCTCCAAGAAAATTACGGACACTGTTAACATTATCAAAAAGCACAAGTGATCCGATTTTGGCGCTGATGCAAAGAAAATCATGGTTTCAGAACCGATTTGAATTTTTCGTTACCGCTGCCTTGCTTGTGCGCCTTGGCGGAGGTATGCACTCTCAGAGTGCTCTAGCTTACACTAAGTTTGAGGCCCTATGTTTCATAAACAAGAAGCTTTCCTTATGTATGCACATCGAGACTGACATAAATACATGACTGCGTGTGCATGACATCCGGATAGGCCAGTGGAACGAAATAGAAATTAACACTTTAAGGAGACGGAATTTTACTTATTTTAATAGAAGCCTAATAAACTACAAAAATGTAACAAAAATTTGCTTGCAGAAAGTGGAATCACTAAAGCGTTCCTAGTTGACTAAAATATCGGCTACTGCGAAGAGTAGGTATCTTCTTAGCGTTGTGGTGTATGCATGCTCTTCGCAGTCTATATAGCCTATAGCCTAGTGACACACCACTACACTAAGGCAATTACATTCACGGCTATTGCCCGCGTAAATCGTTTTTTTTTTTTTTATTCTTTGATGTGAATGAATTTTATTATCTCTTACTGCAGACTTAGCTAATGCAACTCTTTCGACTTTTTGCATGTTGCGTCTGCTGGCAGAAAACGCGGGTATAATTTTAAAAAAAAATATCCAGGCCGTACTTTGTGCTTCCATAGCTATTTACTAACAATTCGTTCCATTATATGTGATATATGAATGCAATATATTCTTATAACAAGATGAGAACTAGCTATAGGCTACTCAATGAAGGTTAAACGTCAACTTTACCACTCTGCCCTATCTGATGTTAAATAAATTAAGCAGCCATGCAACAAATAAAGCTTTCACCACACTTACCCAATAACGTAAGCCGAAGCAATATGAAGGACAGAATGGTTACAAAAGAACTCGGATATCCGCTATTGCACTCAAGTCTAGTACAGCTTGCACTGCGCGCTGTAATGGAACGAATTTAAAACCTCAGAGTTTCACATTGGCACACTGACAATCATTGTTTCACAGCTTGCACAAATAATTATTTCTTAATCACTTTCCACGAGTTAGTGAACAACGGAATAAAATTCACCCTTTTGACTAGTAGTTACTGAGTAGGCTAAACTCAAGACACACCGTTCACAAGCAAGTGAGAGCACTTTAGCCCAGGCACTGTCCTGATCTCAATCCTTAGGATGGCTACAAAGGTTATTCGTCTCATAGCGGTACAGCACTAGCGAGTTTTCACAAGAGAAGCCGTAGCCATAGCACAGGACCCGGAGCGCCACGCACCTCTCACAGCAAGGGAGTACCCGCGTATAGCCTAGCTGCTCCACCATCGCCAGCAGTAACGACATGCGTCAGAGCCAGTCGTGTTGCTGTAGCTGCCGCTGGTGCTGCACACCCGCTTATTTCTTCAGCCAATCTACCCTGCTGGTACTCATAACCCCCTCACCCGAGCCCCCCTCCCTCACCCGAGCCCCCCCCCCCACCCCAC
>LQNS02278140.1:7705123-7752244 GCA_001587735.2 Parhyale hawaiensis | reverse complement strand
TTGAAAGCTCATTTCAAACTAATGATTCTTAGTATTTTTATATTTGCCAAAAATCCGTATGGCAATCTACCATCTGTTACGACCAGGGTTGTGACATACTCAGTAGTGGGTAATGTAGCGAATTCCCCGCTCGTGACCTTTGACCTCTGGCCCCCGCATGCTTCCGGTTTCCCAGGCCCCGCCCACTCCGGTTAGCACCCCCCCCCCTGACCCCCGCTAAACCGGTAGTGCATTGGCCGTTACAAACCGGAAGGTCAAGGTCACGCGGGTGAAAGGTCACGAGCGGGGAATTCGCTACATTACCCACTACTATACTCGTGCCTCAATCGCGGTTGAATGCTAGCTATCTTATCAGACAGCATATAACGTTACTGGTTCAGTGATGACATTAGGAGAGAAATTTTCCGCGAACTTATTAATTTTTCTCGTACATGGGGTGAAGCGCTTAATCATATAGCCCCTCAGCCTGTCTATCCTGCTGTTAGTTGAACAACAGACACTAATTCGCTTCTGATACTTGGGAATTCGTTCGATCTTTTGATTCCTTTCAGTATGTTCTGATTGTTTTCCAGTGACCTTAGTGCTCTGCTTTCAGACAGTGCTCCACACAGGTGAGCGCACTCCAACAAACAAATGGAATAACAATTTTAAAAGGAACTAACGCTCAGTTTTAGAGAGCGCCTGGACCCGTAAGTACTTCATGAGATTAGTTTTGGACAATATGTCTTGCTATTAACAATAGATCACTCACCGAACTTTATTTACGATTCAGGCATCAATCATCATTAAAAAGTGGTGGTGGACATCAATTACAACGCTGGTGTCTAAAAGTGTATTTTCAGTTGGGGAATGGGGAACTTAGTCAGTCGGATTGGTTTTTTTTTTTAGCTTGTTATATAACTCTAATATACAATATACACAATGTACTTGTACAGGAATCATTATGGCAGTATTTTCTAAACATTAATTATTACTATGGTGACTCCTGAATTTGTCTGTTTTATACATTTTAACAGAAACCCGGTGGTAAGAGCTACATTCTTGGTTAAAGTACTTCCAGCTTCAAAGTGCAGAAAAAAAGCAAGTACAGCAGTAAAACGAAGAATAGCGTAAGTAACACTATTTGTCCGAGCTAATATGGTTTCAAACAATGCTGTGAAATCTCCCGGCAACGCAGTAATGGAAAGTCAAGAGATGAGTGCCTGGTCTGTGCTGGGTGAGCTACACCTCCTCAGTGACGACCAATATGGATAGGTTGCAGGCTAGACAACACAGTGTGCAAAATCTATCACGTTGGCTAGAACAAGCAGCTGTTGTTCGCCCCCTGAAGAAGAATGTCTTTGACTGCTGAGAAGCTGTTTAGTTTCTTCTTGAGATTATTTATTGCGGCCCTGTATAAACTGCTCAATAATAGTTTAGTGTCGAGTTAAAGAATAAGAAATTGCATGAGCTTGCAAGGTCAACTTCATATGATATGCTGATTGAAAATATTCGCTGTAAAATGGAGGCAAGTTTTAATAAAAGCCATACTGAGAAACTTTAACTTTTAGTGAGCCGCAAGAATTCCTGTCAGTTAACATTTTTGCAATGCTTCAAGTGCTTTGCAGTGACTGCATATCGTATAACACATCGCCCAGGCTTCGGTCTTTTTAATGGCCACATGGACCAGTCTATCATATTTCAAACAAAGGATCATATGAATATCTATGGCTAATTTCGAACTAGAACGTCAAGAGTTGAGACCCCGACTAGGTTTCTGCTATTGATTATAATTCTATTTGCGCAACGCACTCGTATTGTGCTTTCTACATCCCATTTATAAGGTCATTTGTTGCAATATAGATCAAACACGAACGAGTTACAACGGAACCCTCCAAAACGTTGCGATTGATATTTAATCTCATTCATTAGTGAATGTAATATATTTTTAGGAACGATTCGATGTATTTAACACAAGAGCAAACATGAACATATTCCAAAACGTAGTTGTTCTTACTGCAGAATAGGAACATTGAAGCACGTAAAAAGTAAACCCTTAAGAGAAGATAAATACCATATACAGAGCATTTAAGCTCCTGAACAGTAGGCTTGCGAGCTGCCTCATATACCCATACAAGGATAAGTAGCAGTCAAAGAGTCAATCTTCTTTGAATCTCTCCTTCAGCAGCCACTGTCAGACAACCATTGTTCGTACGACAAGACTTATATACTGACGTTACTGTTGCCCTCACAAAGTGACTACAGCGTTCAGGAGCTGCTGCCCTGAACGTATTCAACGAATGTACGACGTGTGTTGCTTTCTGGAAGGAGTATCATACATCACCACTATATATATGACCGTTCAATTTATTCTTAGACTACACTCGCGTTTCTTTCGGGAACACGGCACTGGAATGGTTCACGACACCTTTAACCTTTCTCTCATATTGCGTTGCCTAACTTCAATTGAAGCAACGCTATTCTTACTAGAAAAGCAGATTAACTCATGAAAACTCTGGTTAAGAACTACTGAAATAATTCTATGCGTACACGTGAGTTTCTCTCTCGAAGATCACTCTTCATGTTATGTTGCTTGTCACCATCGCCACCGTCTAGCTTATTCTACTTGTACATACATTTTCATTTTACCGACGGCACTGCAATGTTTTCTTATGTCCTCATCTAGCACCATAGAAGTTATTCTTCGAGTGCTCGTGTTTCGGTGTTGGGAAGATGGTACTGTGACGTTCTACGGCATGTAGCGGCACCGTTCAAGATCGACAAAATTCGATTATTTAACATGTTTAAGGCGTACGGTCGTTTTTTTTATGTGCGCACCGGTGCCATGACGGAGAGCTTCTTTCCCTGACTTGCATGGATGGACAACCGGGTTAAAGAACCAAATCACAATCGGAGACGAAACGGAAAATAGCGCTGAAAAATAACCTTGGCAAAAGACGAGCAATTTTCCGTTGTTCTAACCCGGCCGATGCCCTCTTGGTTCTTGACGCTGCAAGCCGCGTCATGACGCGAACCTAAAATAACCGCCTACGGCTACAGGGAGAGGGGGAGGCATCTGTCCTTGAAACGTTGCGTAACGTGGCAGTTATGTCCTATACAAATGGCGCAGGAGGTTATAATTTTAGGATAGAATTAGATTGGCCGGAGTCTTCTGAGAAGCCATGCAAGAGGCGTACGACCGCTGTGTGGTTTCTCATAAAAAGNGGGAGGCAACTGTCCTTGAAACGTTGCGTAACGTGGCAGTTATGTCCTATACAAATGGCGCAGGAGGTTATAATTTTAGGATAGAATTAGATTGGCCGGAGTCTTCTGAGAAGCCATGCAAGAGGCGTACGACCGCTGTGTGGTTCCTCATAAAAAGTGGTAAGTACTACGCGCAGTTCTTCGCAATAGAATTTCACGCTTTTTCTGGTTGACATTTAACGATGTGATCAAAGACATGAAGGAAACGAGAAGTTAAATTCCGAAATGGATGAGACACAATAGCTCCTGAGACCAAGTTCATTGATCTTCTCGCATTCTTCCGTTGTTTACACACCCCGCTGGAGATTGTAATTTAATTTATCTTTCCTCGCGATCTCTAACTTAACAGTTTCCACGAACAGCAAACCTGAAAATCACCATCTAATCTTGTGAGTTGTGGCAGCCTTCTCAGAACCAACCCTAATTGCGGATCGTACGATCGCCTCATGAGAATGCCAAGCGCGGACGACTTCCTATTGTTCCAGTGCAACGAAATAAACTTTCGTACGAAGCATGCAACAGCCCAGCAAGGTTTGCTCATGATACATGACACGATACTTGTCTGGTAGTAGGAGAAAACAGAATGGAAGGCAGGCTCTTCTCTGTCTGCTAAGAACGCGCATGCGCAGCAGCGCCGTCGCCGGCACTCGGCAGGCAAGTTCGGCATTTCCCGTCCCATCCAAACAAGAGCCACGGGTTAGGCTCGCTTACGCCAGC
Source organism: Parhyale hawaiensis (assembly GCA_001587735.2). NCBI lineage: Eukaryota > Metazoa > Arthropoda > Malacostraca > Amphipoda > Hyalidae > Parhyale > Parhyale hawaiensis. Next base: position 7,748,284 of record LQNS02278140.1, on the reverse strand, counting down.
GTGAGGTCACTGACTGAGTTAGAAGTGCGGTCGCCAATCCATTGAGCGCGCGACAAGTTCTTACATAACGGACATACTAGCTACCCTCGAATAATAAAAAAAACTGTAGGCATCGTTTAATCTTCTTTCAAGGAAGTTGAGTTGACAAGATACGGCACTACTAGTAAGTAATCAAATCAATCCGTATATGAACAGCCATATTGATCGACTAGGAAGCGATAAGTATCACTTTTTAAAGCCAAATGGGATGATAAATTATTGAGTACGTATATGCAATCTTAGAAACCGAATGTGATATTATTAATGATTGATAATGCGACTACAGTAGTATTTTAATGGGAGATGGGATGTTAATGTAAACTACAGCGCACATAATACCGTTACTCCTATCTTATGTGACAACCTTACTATTCGTGGTAATAAAAAATTGAGTAAACGATACGAACCTTCATTTTTCATGCGAAATGGGATGTTAAATAAGAAAATGTTTTTCTTGGTGCATTGCGGAAATTGAACGCCGAGCTGGCACGTCACTTACACCTTATTTCACTTACGCTATGTACTCAAGGTAACTGAGTATCAAAAATGGACTCGAAATGCACAAAACATTTGTAGTAAATCAGTCTTGTTACAACGATGGTATCAGTTTGAAAATTATTCACGCTCTGAGTCATTGATGCTATTATTTGTTGTTTTCATTTCGTTTATAAAATTGGTAGCGAAATACATTTTGGAGTCACACTGGTTCCTAATTGGGTAAACGTGATCCGACATACTGAAACGATGTGCCTAAGAATAGCCTATTGATTCCAACAACATCAACAAAAAAAAAAAAAATCTTCCGTTGCGATATATTACGATATAACACTTGGCAAGGTACTAAGCTGAGTCCTTAATGAATATCACTAGCGAAGAACTGCACCAAGTCAGTATTTTTCCCGGTACTTCACGTTAGTTAACATTTTGAATAAACTACCCTCGGAAGTTAAGTTGGAGCAGAGACAGTCGACACGTTAAAAAATTATCTAGACAAACACTGAAAACAGCACTCGTCACTCACAGATCCGAACTCGTCCTCTAGGACTCAACTCCTAGCACCTAATTCTTTAGGATGCCGCTTGGTTCACACGCATCTAAACATCTAACTTCACGTCCGCTTGTCTGCTGCAACTAATCGTCCTTGAACAGTCACCCTCTAGGGTGAGGTTATTCCCAGAGGCTTTTTTTGACTACGCCAAGAGCTCATAGAGGGTCGGAGCGCGAGCATCGGTTAATTACTCTCTGAAAATGGGCCCATTGGTCTACTGCTAACTATCTAATCTAATACGCAGCAAATAGTGGCGTATGTAGTATGGGTTTATCAACCTGGACTCGGTCACATTATAAGTGCTATATAATCAATTGTGCAGGGTTTTGCCATCGCGTGACTGTCGGTGTACCATGTCGGTATTGTCGGGAGTTCGCCGTGCATTGCATGTGAGTGTGAAATTTACCATAAAAGTAATGGCATTGCTTTAATGCGATGCTATTAATACTTAGGTAGAATATCTAATTTTAAATCTCCACTGCAGAAGGACATTTTCTCATAGTTTCGTAGTAGCCCTACATAATAATGTTAAAGCTTGTGAATTCTATATGTTTGTGATAAAATGCCTTATGAACTATAGTGAAATGGTTTACTGTTCTGTCTAGCTTGCGATAAGATGCCCTCTGTATGATTATTAAATGGTTCACTAGAATACATGGGTCGAGATAGGGTGCCCTAAGGATGATTACATCATAAGTGTGCGAGTTGTTGTTAGCTTTAATTCTCCAGATTTTATAGTACAAACAATACTTTTACAAAATGATTTTAAAAATGAGAACAAAACAAGTCAACGTATGTAAAATAAAAAATCATCAGAAAAATACTAAAATAACAACAAATATTAACTGCGAAAAAAAAAACACTGGCCAGGATGATAGGATAAGCGGTTGGATGTCCGGATTACGTAATACCCCGAGTCTCTAGTTGTCTATTTGATAACAGACCTGGATTTCCCAAGAGGCATCTCGTGTTATCGTGCTTCTGGTAACGGAGATTGCAGGCGTTTATAAGGAACCATCGTGTAACACCAAATAACCCAAAAATATTGTATGGACACGAAAGACGCCATGTTTGCTTTGAAAAATCAGCCAATTGCGAGATGATTATTTCATTTTCATATCTTCATCAGGGTATGAATCTTCTAGAAATAGGTTGTTACACTTGAAATCGGGTTAGAAGACTATGTCATATAACTGTGCCTTCCAACAGACGCAAACATTAAGAAAAATATAGAGAAATGATGTCATAACTGAATGCGCATCGTCATTCATTTGGCTGATAGACGCTTCTACGGGTAGGCAGGGACAGAAAATGCTGATGCGCAGATCGTGTTCGTGCATCAGATTAAACACGTTCACATGAATGACGTGTGAACTCTGCTTAAGAAAATGATAAACTTCTTACCTCCGCCGAGGAGGTAATGTTTTTGGCGTATTTGTCTGTCACCAAGATTACTCAAATAGTTATGAACGGTTCTTCACCAAATTTACAGAGATTGTTAGGCATGTTAATCGTAACAGGTGATTAACTTTTGGTGAAAATCCGTTCATATGTCTGTTTGTTTGTCTGGCTGGGTATTTTTTTCTTAAGGCCGTAACTCGAAAAGTATGGACGCGTTTTCGTGAGATTTACATGAGTTGTTAGGTATAATACGAAGAGTAAACGGCCAAATTTTGGGATGATCTGTTCGTTCGTTCGTTCGTTCGTTGGTTTTTCGTTTTTTGAATTCATGCTTGTTAGCATATTAACTCAAAAAGTTATGGATGGATCTTGATAAAATTTACAGTAGTTATTACTATTATAACAAGGTTTTTCGTTTTTTTAATTCATGCTTGTTAGCATATTAACTCAAAAAGTTATGGATGGATCTTGATAAAATTTACAGTAGTTATTACTATTATAAGAAAACATAAATCATTAAATTTTGGTGATGGTCGGTTGGTCTGTTTGTGTGTTTGACTTATGGTTGTCATAATGTTTGTTAGTAGCATAACTCAAAAAGCTATGAACGGATCTTCATGAAAATTACAAGAATTGTTAATACATTACTATCAAAAGGCATAAATGATTAAATTTTGGTTTCAGAACCAATTTGAATTTTCCGTTGCCGTTGCCTTGCTTTGCGGAGGTATGAGCTCTGAGAGTGCTCTCAAGTTGACCAATTAACTTAAATTTGAAGTGCAGTGCATAGAATTTATATCACTAAAAGGTGATTATAAATAAGTAGAGAGCACTCTGAGAGCGCATACCTCCGCCAGGCAAGGCAACGCTAAGGAAAAATTTAGACTGGTTCTGAAACCATGATTTTCTTTGCATCACACGAAAATCTAATCATCTGTGCTTTTTGAAAAGTATTGACAATTCCTGTAATTTTAATGAAGATTCGTTCATAACTTTTTAAGTTATGCTGATAATAAACATTATGATAAACATAAGTCAAATACACAGACAGACTAACCAAGGATCACAAAAATTTAAGCATTTATGTCTTTTAATATTACTAACAACTCCTGTAAATTTCATAAAGATCTATCCATAACTTTTTCACTCAAAATTGAAACAGACGTCCAAAACGTGACTAGTAACACTAGCTAAGCCAACTGATATGACGGCTAACGCTTCGTCTTTTTCGGTAGCCCCACGAAGCATTCGGACGGTTAGTTGAGAGAACATGTTCATTTGACTGCGGTGTGACCACACCTAAACAGTGTCAGCAAAAGTTTGTATAGATGCTCATGGTTGTACATGCCGATACCAGCGCGAACGTTAATCTAAAAGAATATACAATACATCGACAGAAAAAAATTGCCTAAAGGCTAAGTAACGCAACGCACTATATCATTATGCCGTTATTGATGTGTCACACAGCTTATCGATATCACCGATTGGACCTTGAAACCTGGTCTCCCTATCACAATCAAATTGACACCACTTAGATACGGATCCTCCTTCTAAGCATGTATATATATGCCTTATGGGAAGCACTGAGCAAAGAAATTGAGTGCCGGAATAGATATGCATATGAAGTAAGCGGGTTACATGAGATTCAGGTATAATAGATACGTGTGTCTGCAAGTTAAGTTAGGGGGCTGTTCTATCGGAACCGAACCTATCCATTGAAGTAGGCTTGGTACTGAATCGGATGTAGCCGCAGTTCTGTAAACCGGCCCCGTAAAGAATAGGAATTGCCAGACTCGCGGGAGCCCGAGCTTACAGTCTTCCTTTTTTTAACACTGTGGCGCACAACTTTAAGTTCTTTGCGCGCACAAGCGTTTATTTTTTCAATTGTCAGTATATATATGATTGTGCTTCCTATAAAGAAAGCAGTTAGTAATTAGATTACTAACTGTATCTCTTGTTTTTGCGGACCTAATTCAAAATAGTTGCAACCTGTTTTTTTTTTTTTTTTCAGCGACACAAATCAAGACTACGCGGTTTTGCATAAGTGTCACAATAAAGATTAGGCAGTCTGTTTACTGCAACAACACTTTTTATATTAGCCAATTTTAAGTCCTGCCTTCAATAGTTCACTTCACTGGCAGTTTTTCGATTTCACTTTGTTTCATATCGTTAAGATTGTCATTGGTCCGTTTACTGCAATCTTGTGACACAAAACATTACTAGTAATCTGGGTAACTATGACAATATACCGTAAAACTAGGGTTAAATATTCTTTTAATCATCCATTTCCATTTATTTACCAGTGCATTGGTAAAAGAAAACTGCCCATGCCAGTGGGGACAATTCGCTCTTCTACCGAGAGTCGGCTATTTTCCTGAAGTTACTGCGATATAAAAATGTACGTACCTACTACAATTGACTATGTCACTGTAGCTGATTTGTGGGACCTCATTTTAGGAATTGAGCGATCAGTACCGAAAAGCTAGGCGGCTGCCGGCCAAAACTTACTAGTGAACGTTTTTGATGCAAAGGCCGATTCTGTACCGTAATGTGCGGTGCAAAGACTTAGAACGTTTTCTTGCACAGTTGCAAGCACAACTGCATATCTGCCGAGCACGTTGATAAAATGTTAGCCTTCGTCAGTTTGCGTAGCAAGTTTCAGACAAGTTTTCTAGTAGGCAGTGACGTGGAAACTAGAAAGCTGTGCACGTTTCCAATGACTACAAGGAATTGACAAAGCATTAGGGCGCTTTGTACTCCGTGGAGGGAAGAAAACACTAGAGAGTGAAGCCGTCTTTATATTTACATGGCAGGGTAATAAAAATCATAGTAGTGATACAGCTTGTTAACCTAGGTATATACACTTTCTAATTACTAGGTCATCACATGCATGTCTCATTAATAGTTTCAAAAACGACTTGCGTCTCAAAATGTCAGGGCTTTAAACACAAGATTATTTCAGGAATTAACGTTTCTAAAGTTTGAAAGCAGATAGGCTACTAGTTTAATGAAAAGAAACTTTTACTAAATTGAGCACAAGAAAGCCGAAGGTTCCTGGTAAAAAAAAAAATGCTCAGATGTTTTACTACATAAAAGTGTTCTAAACGTAGTCTTACCACAAGATATACTGCAAAGACAACCTTACCCAAAGGAACGATTCTATCCAACGCGACCATTCATCAAACGGGGCCAGTGCTCCTCCCAAGGACAGGTATAGTCCATCAAGATGACTTCCAGCACAATGCGAGACATATGACAACGAAAACAGGTTTATATTTGACTGATGACTTGCAATATGAGTGGGAGGCTGACTAGTTACACCCTGACTGTCCCTCCACACCCCTCTCTGGAGCGACCACCTGAACTGCAGTGCGAAGCAATAAAAATAACAAAAAAGAAACTGTTGCCTGAAGCTGTAGCTGTGGCCACGCTGTCTCGTCCGATCTGCGCCAGTTGCCAAGTGCACGACGACTCTGCTCAGCGCGGGGACAGGACTTTCTTATGTATAAATAACTCTTGCCAAACTTTTTTTCTTAATTTCTTATGACAGCAGTGAAGAAAAGCGTTATCGTCAGCCAAACAAAGATGCCATTGTGTGAAGCGAGTATTTCACTTTTTGCTGGATAATTAAGTTTTCAGAGAGAGTTTTATCGTACGAGAATGAAATGCGAGGATGGTCATGGATTATTACATGAGACTTTTTTGTACCTCACGATTGAAAATTGTTGTATTGTGCTGGATTCTATATTAACAAAATATTTAGAGCATTTTCCTTACGCACCGCAACTTCCTTGGAAATTAGACGTTTATCACGTGCATCGCACGCTCAGCCTCATTCTGCATGCATGCAATGTACTCTTACAATCTTGTGTTTACCGTTGCCTGGATTGATCCAAAATTTTACTTAAATATCAAATCTCCAAACCTAGCTATTGTGTAACGTCTAAAGAATGTCAGTAGCAAAGTAAAGAGTATTTGGCAACACCATACCCTTGTGCAGCCCACACCTCAGATCTGCTGCTGCTCCTCACCCCCAGTGATCCCCTGATGCGGGGGGATTACCCCCTAACCCCTGCTCTTGGCAGCCCCAACCGCATCCGAGTTGAAGGCTATAAATGTTATGCTAAGGAACAGAGAATATGCAAGCGAGACTCTTTGATTAATTTGTGTATTGCATTGTACTTGATGTTCTTAATAGGGCAGTGCGCATAGCGCTGCCCACAGACTAACCCAACAGCTGCCAAGTTATAAGATCTTTGCAATAGCCGTTCCAAATTTTCATTCTTTATAGAAGAAAAGTGAGTGTAAGTTGACAGTGGCATCTGTTCTCGTTTCAGTTTGTAGGCAGGTCCATCAAGAACTATACTGGACAATCGTGATTTCTATCTTCAGTATCCACGGCATTTATATTGGTAACGAAGGTCCTCGTTCAACAAAAGATTGGCAAGCAATATTATGATGTAAGGTGTAAATATAGAGCACACTACAGCCAGCTGAACGAAAGTTTATGTCAGTAAAAGTACTGAAGCAACACTGTATCTACAAGTGATTGCTTTACTGCAAATAGGTCTATTATTTCTCGCTAAAATGAATTTTATGGGGTATTATTTGCTTTGCTGTCGTTCGCTCCACCTTCCGCATTGCAGTATTCACTGCGAATAGTAGTTACACAAGCAGCATTGCCCAAGTTGAGAAAGTTTAATAGAATAATAAATTTCCTTAGCCAAAGTGGCAGTGCCAGGCATCGCATGGAGTTAGTAAATTCTGTGGTGACCTTAGGTAATTCACCAAATTGTTAGACTACATTCATCACAATTGTATGGTATGGTCATGGTTTGTACAGCTTGAAGAAGAACAACACGCAGCCTCACATCACGCAGATAATCTCTCCCCTGTCTCTACCATGGAGGTAGAGACCTCCATGGTCTCTTCCCAAGGAAAATGACGGGAGCTCGTTCAGCTGTGAAGCAACAGTTAAGCATCAATTCAACTCAAAACTATTCTAACAAATATGTATATGAAACCGTACAGTGCTAAAGATCTAACTGGTGCACAACTCCCGGGTCGCTCTAAGATTATCTTCTCGTTCCCTGTGTCCAACGCTAATAACAAGTAATAGAAACTTGCATGGAATCATCTACGCTCTAAGAAATTCTCTCTAAAAGCAGGGAACCTTACGTCTTCTTTACTGGATCTATAATATTACCAGGGATTGTATGAAACAGATGAAGGGTCTTCTATAATAATCTCTTAGGAAAATACATGGAAAAGACATTGTGGGTTGTGCCCTATTACATCACAGCAGCATGAGCAGTAAGTTACTCCTCGATTTACCTTGGCAATCCAGCAAGACCAAACTCTGCGGTTCAGCCCAAGGCTTCAGAGATACTGTCCATTTCCTACCAGTTACGAAACAAGAGCGCGGTCTGGTGCGCTTGGGAAATAATACCACGCGTAGCAATGCCTGAAGGACAAATGGTGCTAACTTGCGCATGACTCATGGTGTACTCACACACACACACATTGCGACGATAACTGCAGGCGGCTGTTGCACTTGGGTCTTATTTTGTTTACTACTCTTATAAATACTCGAAAATGCGGGTGGCACCTTTCTTAGAACAGCTGATCTGTTCTTACGTCGCTGGCGTTACCTTAGCTGTTTAGAACTAGCGGTGCATTTGAACAATTCTGTCCGGCGTGCGGTGTACGTCGAGCGGATGCGCTTCAATATCATGATAAAAGGACCCGAACGAACCTTCTGTGAGCAATTTTACATCTGTGAAAATATACTAATCTTACTTGAAAGTGAGTTGAAGCACTGACAATGCGGAGTATACTAAACGATTTAAAAGATTGGCAAGTCCACGCAAAAAAATTTACGACGGTATTACTCACGTACGCACTTCCAGTTGAAGTTATCTTCTCTTGGTCATGCTTGCCAATTGTCATAGTAACCGAGTTTCTCACACGAATTACCAAAGTAAGTAGCTTACACAGCCCATGCTTGTCTCTAGTATCGCGTTGAAGTCCAAAAGCAAAAATACAGAAACTCTCAAATAAACTGTATATTAGCAGCTACGTAACAGATATTGTACAAACGTTTTTCAAGCTCCACAGCGTCCTTGGTGATGAAAGCAAAGAAAGTTGTGAGCAGACCAGAGCGTCCAATTGACGCGATGGTGTCAGTTAAACAAAGTAGCGTGGCCCTAGCAACAGCGAAGACTGAGCCATGTACACAGTAGTGGTACCCTTGTTTACTATACGACACGCGTATTCTTGTCAACAAAAGGAAATTTCTTAATTTGCTATCGTTACTTAAGCCGTGGTCAGTATGGTGAAGTCAAATCACTGATATAATGATCACTTATACGTATATTTATGAGAATAATGACTTCAGCGATAACAAGCTTGCTTCAGGAGTTGATCGAAACATGTCGCAAAAAGTTATCTGCATTGTGGTGGGAAGAAAAACAATGAAAACGTAATTGTTCTGTGCAGAACAGAGGTGAGAACCATGCTCACCTAATCTTTTACTCGAAACATCGTTATTCGAATGATAATTGTCAAATTATTAAAAGAGCTACGCTTGTTACTCTGTCTCATTTCTTATAAACGAAACTCCAGATCGCAATGCGTCCATGTATACATTTGTTCCAAAAAGTCATCGAATGCAATTCGTTTATTACCCGAAAATTCATTGCTCGGACCGGCTCCAGGAACGAATTCTAGTCGACTAACTAGGCATCCTGGTACTCGTATCTACCGTCAGCAGTGTCCGTAGCAACAGCGATGACGTCAGTGGAGTCAGTAGGGCTGGCAGGGCCTGCGCGGCAACGACCCACAAACGCTCGCCGCCTTTTATCTGTTTATGGCCCAGCATTTATATCACAGCCGCTGAAGCTGTTGCTCGCTTCGGGAAAATAATAAACAGTATATCCCACGCTGCTCTCTTACATATATTAAGGGTCCTGAGGCTTCTGTTGGGTAGATGTGAGCGTGCAGAATAAAGGGCGTCCCTAACGTCTGGCGCCATACTGACTACTCAAGTGGTGGTGATGCACAAGTGGTGCGTAGAACACGTTACGAATGTTTAAGAAGCTAAAAGGTGCTTAATTGCAGGATCGTTTTTGTTCTAAACGGAAGGTTGATAGCGTTTGATGCCAGCGCGTTTGATGACTGCTGCACATCCTGTTGTCAAGCATAATAATCATGATGATATTAATTAATGGGCTTCTTTATACACATCATAAGTCACTAAGTGCTGCACAATAGATTATTAGATCACAGTACCGGCACTTAATTGGCTGACCAACAAGCCAATTCCCGAGAACGAGTCGAGGCCCAGGCTCCGGCCCTCTTTGAGCTGTTGTTGTTTTATCAGGACAAATAGCATAGTAAGTTTTAAAAAAAATATTACATCATAGTACCACAGCGAGAGCCCAAAACTAACCTCGGAAAAGCTCACTTGTTAGGCACAAATATCACTCGGCATTTTATTCTTATGAGTCACAAATTAGCTCTATCAAGCAGACGCGTTTCCTTCCTGTCACCTGTCACCCTAAACTCTGCTAACTGCTGCAGTGCACTTGAGGCATAATGTGCCCTCCGCGACCACACCTCAACCGCGACATGTTCTTTTTCCCTCCACAGAACAAAGAAAACGTGTGATTGCTCCAAGCACTTCGCTACTGGTACTTACTCTAAATCGTCAAAGCAAATAGTGGTTTCCAGTAACAATTGCGTTGTTTGAAACGTGAAGGAAAGTTGACACTCGGCCGCATATAAGGGGAACGAAGAACATTGAGTTCGTAACGCTGAGGCTCACTTCATGGCCGAGACCCTCCCTACTCTAAGCACGAAGTCGTACGCTCAACTTACAGTATGAGCGGGCCTTCAGCTCACACGTTCGTCCCAATAGCAGAGTAAAGTTTACTTTGCTGTGCCGATACACAATGAAGGTCGATGGCATAGACACGGTAGCATGTTCGACGCACAACCTGAACATCCGTTCCGTAAGTTGAGCCTGCCACTGCTTGGCGTAATGCCAGCATTAGAAAGGAAACACAATTTGATGTTTCACAGCTTCACACACACAGAGTTAGTTGGATGTTCAGCAAATGGTGAGTTGACGTGTCAATAAGTTGAGCGTCATATTACCTAATGACTACTTTGCTCGCAATCATTTACAGATATTGAACATTGGTTTATTTTTCAAGCTCCCTTTGATTTTGCGAGTTCTCCATATGTCTCCCACGCTACACAAATTTTCTGATGTAAATTCGGAAACACGTAAAAAATGTAATATAGTACATAAGCTTTCTACTACTTATGGTCCAATCTTTCTCTCTTTGATCAAGGTTATTTATTCCAATGGGCCTGAACTTTTCCGCAATTCTTACCTCTAGATTTGCCATTTATAATTTCGATCAAGTTTGAAAATTAATCTCAAACCGATTTCGCATGAAATGGCCAACAAGTCAGTTCTGCTGCGCAGGCTTGAACTTTAGGCGGTCGCGGCTGTACGATTAATTCCTGAAGCTCGATGAAAATAATAAACGTCAAACCCCAAGATCAGGAATGAAGTTCCGGACAAATTAAAACTTTCGAATTAAATAATAAACGTCAAACCCCAAGATCAGGAATGAAGTTCCGGACAAATTAAAGCTTTCGAATTAGATCATCTCGCTCAAAGTGGAGTGAATGTAACAAGTATTCAATATGCTAAAAATACCTCACACAACACGCTGCGTAATATTGTGGACTGTACCTACAATCTATACAGTAGGCATCACGTGTAGAACGTCCGTCAACATGAGTACGGCAAAGATGGACCATCATCAGCAACTATCGCTTCCTGAAAAGTATCATGTCACCACGAACTAACAAGTGACCAAAAAATAACCAATACCCATCGTATCAGAAGAAACAAAAAAGATTGCATCGCAAAAAAATGAGAGAAAATTGATCATGTCACCAAAATATTTTGCCAAGACAATATCACCAAAGAACCACAACCAAAAACACCATTTTGCCAAAAATTAGCACAGCACCAAAATCCAGAACACATCGCGTGTTTGCGGCGTATTCTGCTGCGGGCGAGGCAGCGCTGATATGTCTCTTGCATTTGGGATTAGAGATGGGAATTTATCTCTCGAAGCTAAGCCCTCATCATCTAACTCACTCGAGTGTAATCTCTCCTCATAAATTAAGGACTTTGAAGACATTGCACTGCCTCATGAGGATCTATCAAGTCAGCCGTCCAAGTTACCGACGCTCTTTCTTAATGAGACGATGATGCAGCACAGATGTTCCTTAAGTTTTGTAGTATATAGTCAGTTGTAATGGACAAGAAGCTTAATTACAGTACTATTGTACCTTTAAAAAGATTAGTGCTAGATGACTCTTGTGATTGTCTTTGCCAGCTCTGTTTCACAGGACCAGAGAAATGTAAGGGCAGAGCTGGGGCAACTGTGGTACGTAGCGCGCATTTTGCAAGCCCACTTCCAACGCAGCATAGCTACTTTGCAAGGAGATAAACTAGCATTTGATACTGACAGAGAGCATACTTTGTGAGACCCGGGCTGACTCGCAGGACTTCTTAAATAAAAAAGTAGTGTCGTTGGATGTTAAGTGGATTTGCTTGGTAGCTCGTATTAAAGTCCACTAGCTGTAACTCAGATAACTTCATGAATTTAGGTGAGTTATGATGCAACAGTTCGTGCAAATTGCTATTACGTTTGCTTGTCGGCTCTTGAAAGCGTTGAGTGATATAATGTAGTTTTTTGGGGGCTGAATTCAAGAGAATAATTTTTTTAGCGACATGGATGTGCATGTTGCATGCTATATAAGCATTAAATTTGCACAAGAAAATATTGTACAAGCTATTTTTAACTTTAATTAAAATCTGGAAAATCTGTCGGTAAACATAGCATCACTTGCACCTCGTCTCAAGAACTTCATTATCTATAGGTATTCCAAAGTCACGCTGATGGATACGTGAAATATACGCGAATCTGACAACTTTATACGAAATTCGCATAAAAATAGACTATACACTAGTACAGTCGACCATCCCATTAACGGATTCAGGAATTAACGGATAACGTACTAAGGTGGGATTGTCCACCATACAATTTCCTAATTACTTGGAGATGCGACCGGAGTTCGTTAATGCAGTGGGTAGCCGCTGTGGCGATGGCGATCAGTGGCGTTCACCAGCTTCTCGAACATTCGGTGGTGTCAGCGACCCAGAACAAAAGCTACATATTCTGAGTCCCCACGATTACAGTAACATTACATATAACGACGTTCTTCTATCTGCAAGGTAATTAAATTGTCATTACAGTACAATAACAATCAGTACGCATTGGATATTGTTTATCATGTGTACATGTGTATTACCTGTTTAAGATCTTAGTTCTATGTTTTCGTACACGTCTAACCTCACGCCCCCAGGAAAAATCCTCCCGTGAACAGAAAACGGCTTTAACGCAACATTGCTCCCCATTTAGTATATGAAACTAAACATGTAGAGCATGGGGAGTTGACATCAACAAGCATGATTGCAACTAGCAAGCATGAACGATGTCAACCAACTACATATGAACATATGAACAGTTTGTTTACTAAACTAATGTGCATTGTGCACATACCGTACACAATCATAATAGTGCACACAGATACACCGGAGTAGTCTTTGCTGCTCCTTATGAAGATATTTGGCGTACAAAAATATGTATTTATCCAATATTACACGAGTTTCACTGATATAGTACGTTTTTTAGAGACCTCCAAAAGTGAGTTCATTTATTTTTCTATCTTTAAATGTATAACTGCTCCTGTGAACACAACACGAGGTGCGTTGTTAAGTTATGAAAATTATTTATTACATAATTATCGTGTTTTCAAATTTTTTCCTTGCGGGCTGAAGTGAAAAAATATCTAAGAGCGAAAAACGTAAGTTCTTCATGCTTGAGCAAGTAACCGTTGGGCACGGTAGCCTTTGCCCGCTAGGACGATCCATAGGGCTATCGCGTCACTGCGTGTACTGAGTACGTATAGTACGTGCTCTGTACACTACACCTGAGACTCTAATACAGATTACGACGTATGAATTTCCATCAAAAAATGTAAGGTTTGGTGAGATTTTAGAAACTGTACAGTGTCAAGCTCTACTAACACAAATGATGTAAAAGATATTAAATGTCATTAACGCTTGCTCGTTTTGGGAGTTACATCCTTCAGTTTTATCCCAACCTATCACGGAAGTGACTCTCTTATGAACGAAAACAAAACTCATCATGGATCCTGCCATCATCCTTTTGGAAAGTGGTTGACTGCAGCCGTTCACTCGTCTGTGCCCTGTAATTGGTCTATATCTGCAGCACGAACAAGTGAGGGTGGGTTTCCCAGTAGGGGGTGTGATCAAGTTGACTTTACCTCCAGTGTACAGTACTCTAAGTCTTCCACGAAGAAATTAAATTAAATTCTTATTTTTGTGAATAATTTGCAAGCCATGTACGTGCAAACGAGCTGCGTTTCTACCCTTTGCTCCAAACTAAACCACATATTACGATTCAAAGAAAAGTTATTATTATTGCGCGATTTCGTGTTCTGCCTGACAAAAGCGGGATCCTTTGAAGAAGCTAATGCAGCTGTTCTTATTATTCTGGCGTGCGTGTTTTTGTGAGGCACGCCATACATAACGGAAGCGGCACTCCTTAGCGGCGGTCCAATGCAAGATAATCATATTATTCTAGCGTGCTTTTGCGGCCCGATGAGCTGGAGACACACACACACTTCGCATGCCCATGCCGGCGACCGACCAGAAGGCGTCCATGACCCTCAGGGCTTTCCATTTTGAGAACCAGTTCTCTCTAGCGACCTGGCCGTTATTTCATTGGCACTCAATGAAAAGAGAGCGGTAAGCCTAGTTCATTCACTTACATATCGTTCCAGCGTATAGCGGAGTTTACCCGTACGTTTTTCGTAGGCGCTATCAGCATAGAGCCAACTCAACTAATCTGATTACGTTTCCGATGTAAGGCTTCAGTTTGCGTATAATATTAAGCTGTCAAAGGTTATTGAAAGTTTCAACCGTCTCCGCACAAGTTTATATTCCAGAGGAAGTTTTGGTGCAAAATTTTCTACTTGGTGTTTTTTTTTGACCAGTCTGAAATCGCATTGATTTCACATTTAGCCTAGTTAGAGCAATCTTCAAATACCTGCAGGTGCAGTCACCATCACGGCACCATAATCGGGTTAGTTGAGTTGGCTCTATGCTTATAGCACCGACGACAGTCGTACGCGCGAATCCGGCTTTACATAGAAGCACTATCACGCCAAAGCCAACCAATTGTACTGCATATGTATTTATGCATCCTCAATTCATCACTAGCGCCTCGCATGTAACTTGTAACAGTGAATAAAAAGTACCGATGTCAACACAACAAGGCTTATATGTGTCACACCTACATGACGTGAGACATATGTAGAGCTCATGAACATTGAGCGCCCTCTTTAGGAATGGGCGAGGATGGCAATCCGCATGTCAGCCTGACTGTGCGATGCGTGCGACATGTTTTCCTGTGTTGTTCTATTATTTTCTAAACTTTGTTTGGGATATTTTACTTAATTCTTTCGCATTCAGTAATGACTTATAAACCTGTAGGCTATATACTTTTCAAACTTGTATAAGTAGCAAATTCACGAAAATATAATGGCTTGGAGAGGAATATCGTAAACCAACTGTATATTACACCCTTTTTTTGCAGAAACTAGAATTATTTCGTAATAGTTAGTAAGCTAAACAGTTCCATTTTGTAGAACAGAGGCTTCTGATTTTGGTGTTATACTCAGATTTGTAGTGAAATGCCATTTAAACGGCTAATGGAGTAGTTAATGGAAATTGTTTGGCATACGCGCTGAACGAGGAAACCAGTGTCGACAGCAGAGCTGAAGGGTGAGTTCGACCAGATGGCAGCCATAAAGTGATGTTGCACTGACAGCAATGAAATGATGTTGCACTGGCAACTATGAAGTGATGCAATATGCTACCAAGTATGAAGACGGGTGGTGTAACATACACAACCATGAAGTGATACTACATACAGTAGGTAGTCATGCATGAAGTGATGAAATGTAGGCAACCATGAAGTGCTATATCTTAGGAAACCATGAAGTAAATAAACTTAGACAGCCACGAAGGGATCTAGCTTAGACAACCAAGAAGTGATCTAACATAAGTAGGAAACCATCCGTGAAATGATGTAATGTAGGCAACCACGAAGTGGTGTAATGTACCTAAGCAATCGTGTGAAGTAACGTGTACAGCCGCAATGTGCAGCTTGAGATGATTCCAAAAGTGAAGGGTTGTGTCACACCTAAATATCGTGCTTCAGCATCATATTTCACGTCTGTCCTGGTATCTGTACCTCGTGGTTAATAATGCATTTTCAGTTCAAGGCTACCAATATGTGGTTCCCCTTTGTGGTATTACTGTGGTTTTAATTCAGTGCATTATTTTAGCATTATTAGGTTTTCTTAACCTCCCTTTGCTTCCGACTACTGGAATTAATGAGCTCTGCCGTAATCTCTGCATGCATAAATTTCTGTGGTTATTGCTTCCACTCCGTCCCTAAAAAGACTCAATTGTATGGAATACTAAATTACTTTAGATGTAGTATGTATGTATGTGCATATTTTTGTATAACATTCTAATATCCCTAGAAATTATGACAAAATTTCGATTGATCTTGGTGTCCGACTGTACATATGTATTTATCGCTCACTGATGGTATATAATGATAAATTTATATTTCCTGCTCTATAACACATTCATTAAAGTACGACGAAGAACTTAATTTTGTTTCAGGTCTCTGTGAATATTAAGCTGATTTTATCATGAGCTTACGCAAATTGGCTTGCAGGCCCACTTGAGGAAGACCCGATTTCAATAGGCAGTCAAGGTATGGGGTAGTCTATGCGTTAGGCTTCAAGAAATAGGTACATATGGCCATGTTAATTAACGTGCCCTGCACTGGAATATGAAATTGAATCAGGAAGTTCTTGCATCAGATCGAGCAACCATCGCCGCCAGACTTCTGCTTTCCGAATTGCTTTTATTGTTGCTGTGCATATTATACAGATACATATAGGCATAATTTGATCTCATCCCTTCACTGAGGAAATTCTACTTTTACAAAAGAATTTTGGTATATGGGCAGAGCGTGCGAAGCTATTGTTATAAAATAAATCATTTATGTCTTAATTTTAATATTTAAGCAGAAACTGCCAACACTTTATATGTTGTCTTTCTAACAGCTACCAGAATTTTCAGAGAAAGAAAACAACGGGCTGGTATGCATGAACTTAAAATTGATACTAGTCTCCAGAAATACCGGCTGTAGCTAAGGAGTTGCTTTGTAAGTACGTAGCCACCATGGCGGCACCGACAACCCATCTCCTGTTACTTAAAGACTTGTGTTTTTATACTCCTACGGGGAGCTGTGCAGGTTCTCTCGCACCTGTAATTAAGACCGGGTATTGCGATCCAGCCGTGGATAACAAAATGTGGCCGTTTCGCTCCAACAGCCTTACGATACTCTAAAAATATTGCGCAGAGCATCAATTGGCCACGACAGACTGTAAGAAGAGCTGTGATCATAGAAAGCCAGCAATTCACACTGCACCGGTTGCTGCGAACAGACATGAAACAATGCATGACCGAAGTCTAGTGCAATCCTTAACTTGCAAGGTGCACCAGAGGATTTGTCACATGATGTAAAAGTGCACCAGGGATTATTCACAAAATGTAACAGTTACCGGGGGATTCCGCAGATAATGTAAAAGTGCATCAGGGACTTGTCACATGATGTCACAATGCACCATAAGATCCCTCACATGATATAAAAATGCACCAGCTAGGGGATTCCTCACACGAAATACAAGGAGGAAAAGCTTCTCCGGTTAAAAAATCCTTAACGTCGGTCACTTTTGGGTCAGCAGCCAGTGAACAGTAAAAGAATTGGAATCATCGTGTGATACCAAACAGTCTGCTGGCAGATGTCATAATTATACTTTATTGTTTTATACTCAAGCTCTGATCTAAGAAGGGGACCATAGAGTGACACATTTATGAAATGGGGGACCGTAAACCCTGCGGGGCTGAAACAGCGCTGCAAATTGGTAGAGTCTCTCGAAGTTCGGGGCCGAAGCAGAACCACAATTAGCAGTCTGCCGAAGTACACGGACGCTATGCTCTTAGTCAAATTAAACGGCAGATTTGGTTAGAGTAGCACTGCCTAAGGTTACACTAAACGACTTTTTGGGTTCTAAACGGTAAACGCGAGATCACCAAGATCTTTTAGGCAATGCTATTCCCATGTAGAATGTGGCAAATTTCGCCCAGCGCGAGTCTCGTTGCCGCGTTGCCAAAGTGTGCGGTGGTGGTCCGCGCGACCCCCAACGGTGGTACTCGTGGAGTGTGAGCACTTCACGGCTGTTGCCAAACAGTGCACTCACTTCCGCTAAACTCAAGATTGAGTAAAACAAAAACTCACCAATTAACATCATCCAATTAATAATGTAACACAACATATTCGATAGATAGGACCAATGAAGATAATTCTTCACATAAAATATACTACGCACAGAGAATTTTCCATTTGCAAAGTATCTAATGTAATGAAGAAAATAAACAAGCAACATTATATACGGATAAATAGATTAAGATAAGAACCATGTTTCGTTACATGTCTTTAACACGTAGAATTATTTTTTTACTCTCTTCGAAACCACGTGCGGTACTTTGAACTATTGGGGTGATTAACAACTTTGCTCTCTGTGTGCAGTATAGCTTTTCAATAGTATTTTGCAATGTTACTGTAAAATGATCGTCAACTTTCTCTTACGCTTGTATGCCTTGAATACCAACCACTTAATCTTTCAAGAAACTCAAAGTCGCGTCACTGATTTGCTTTGGCATCCGCACGTCGCCTAATACGCACCAGGCCGATACTAAACAAATAATCCTGGGATGCCAGCAAGAAATATCACAAAGCGATACAAAGATAAGCAAGTCGCCATTCTCCATCTTAATTTGGACAGTCTGTGCTGTTGCTGCGTACTTATTCTTTGTAAGGCAAAACGTCTCCCATTTGCACAGTAGTTTGGGATTCGAAAATTTCGATGTATTCTATCCCTTTACGGGCAGAGAACAAGCGCACCTTGATAACACGGACGGCAACAAGCTGCTGTGCAGTGTCTGTTCTATCTTAAATATCTCAGAAACACTTCAAGAATTTACGACTTTATAGCTGATATTTCTTTAAGCAATAAAACTGAGACGCGCACAGAAAAAAGTATGCATTCTCGTTGTCTTCCACCGAATGAAAATTTGTCTGCAATCGTGAATTTTATTTAAGTTAGCATGATCAAAGTTCCACAACCAGCATTCTGTACGTGTAATGTACATCTAGGATATTCCCGATCATTCATCTCGAACAACCGTTGCTTATCCAGTTGAACTAAAAATTAACTGTAATTGTCGCGAATTGACGAACCACACCGCACAGTATTTTCTAAATGGGACTGCCCACGTGCGACTTTCGTTGGCGCTAGCAGCATATAGCCAATGTAACTGGGCTATCTACGATGCGGCCTTGGTCGTAACGCCGATTTAGTAGTTCCTAGCCAAACTCTGCTTGTCCAATTTTCATATGCACTCCTCATGTACAATCAACGTAAAGGCTACTGAAATTGTCGTTGAAATAATTACTTTACCATCCTCTTTATATACTCGATTGCCATTTAGAGAGTTGTGTAGCTGCTGCAAGGTCTGTCTTACATACTGTAATAGCTTAGCAAAGCGCATTGCAAATAGTAGAACAAACAGGCGTTCGAAATTCTTCCGTAAACCGACAACAATATAGCAACAATTGGGCGTCACAGATTGACGGACGTCGAACGAATGTTTTGTCGGCGATATAAGGCATTACAGGCAACATTCGGCCAAACTGTGTGGGAAGGGAAAAGGTGGTTGAAGTTGTCTCTGCAAAAAACCTTTGTTGGCCCTGTGGCTGACAAAAGTCGTATGTGGGCAGTCGGCTAGCACGCCATAAGTACCTTCTATATTTATCAAAGTTAGTGATGAACACAGTCATATAGGGGCATCAAAATAGAATTGAATCTGCTGGATTGGTGAAATTACATCTGCCCCAGTTAGAGGTAGCAGCATTTAGTTAAATAACACGGCATGGTCACTGACTGCAGCATCAGCTCTACACAAGATGGGTGGCGTGAATAATGCCACCTGCACCACGTCCGAAGTATCATCAAAGTATCAAGGTAAGGTAGGTATGAGCAGAAAGCATAGGGGTGAATGCATCTCGGGCAGGCAGCATTCCTTAATTGCACCATTAATTTGAATATATAACTAAAGTTGATCAAACTTACAGCTGTGGATCGCGGGTAGCGTCTTCAACAAATATGTTAAACGTTGTCACCTCACACTTCGCTGTGTATATTTAAACGTTGATGTGATGTAGTGGAACTGCAGGTAATAAACGAACTGGGAGGAAAAACAAACTAATGTCGGAGCCACATTTGTATTTCTACGCCCAACTGGTTGCCATGATGAGCAGCTCGAGTGTTGTTTAATATTGGTAGCATAGATACGGTGGCATCAATGCCATCCGAGTCTTCTAGCCATGCCGCAAGTTGTTTGTGTAAACGCCTAGTGTTTCCTCGGCATAAGGTGTACTTCTTAGCATATTTACAACATTTACAATGAGACCTTCAGCACTGAATAAGGTGTTATTACCTCCGTCAAGACGGTTATGTTTTCGTCGGATTGTTCTGTCTGTGGATTTGTTTGTCTGTCATCAAGATAACTCAAAAACTTATGAAGATCGATTAGTTCGTATGTATGTTTAACTCATGTTTGCCATAATGTTTGTTAGCAGCATTACTCAAAAAGTTAAGAGCAGAATTTTAAGAAAATTGCAGAAGGTGTTAATACTATCAAAAGGAACAACTGATTAGATTTTGGACTTGATACAAAGAAAATCATGGTTTCAGCGACAACTTGAATATTTCGTTACCGTTACCTCGCTTGGCGGAGGTATGCGCTCTCAGAGTGCTCTATAGCTCCACACTGTTACTCTCCACAGTACAACAAGCTTTAGCATCTCCCGCCAATGCTAAAGAGCGGAGATAATCCTATATTGAATAGTCGTAACGGGCGGACATTTAACTGTAAATGAACGGTAATTACTTTGCTCCGTACATATTTACACCAATTAAACCCTGAGTAAAGCAACGAATGTTGATTTACTCAGAACCGAATGTTGAACACCGGGGTTTCATTTGCAACGCAGAACTTATGAAAGTTGTGGGCATCAACCACTCATACGGGATTACGGGATTAGTACTGCTGAATTAGATAAAGGTAAAGTCAGTTGAACCGCACACTCGTGCGATACACCGTCACACTGGTTCGTGCTGCAGATATAGGCCAACTGGCCCAAGATGAGCATACGGCTGCAATCCACCATAGATCGTCAAGAGCTATGGTGCCATCGACGGAAGGCTTTTACGCAACGACCTGCGCCACTCGCCCTTCCCCATGCAGAGCCAAGAGATTTCCCTTACTCGAACACCGTATTACTTTCGCAAAATGCTCTGATCAGTGATGTTATTATATGAAATAATTCGAATCAATTGTAACTCTCCAAGCAGCATTTTAAAGAGACGACTGTTTGCTATAACTTTTATTAGGATATATTCCGTTAAACTTCACTTTCACTGTGAACTGTGGACAAATAAATACGTACCATAAGACAAAGTACAGGTACAGTAACGCGCTGTTCATATACATAGATACATTGAAAGCGAGCGCTCTGCAGTTCCGTTTTCCCTTAACTGTCAGTTCTTTTAAAATTTGCAACACAAGTTCACCACATGAAAGACACTGCAGCAAAATGTGAAGTGACGTCATCTACCATCAGCATGAACACAAATACCCTTGGTTCTCCTCTAGCTAAAACGTATTGGTGACGTTAAGAAACATATGCTGTGCCCTGTGAAAATTACTAAATAATTTCTGAACACTTTTTGCCAGCAACAACTAACCCAAAGCCAAACTTTTCAATTTACTCTGCGTTTACTTCAGACGTACTGTATGTGCGTTCTAGCCACTTGCTGAAGAAGAGTCTAAACTCTAAAGCTATCAAACAACAGGTGATGTCAGACAAGCAAGTCTTCACGGATGTCTTCCCTCGTAAACGTGACACTCTCCCCCATATATGCGGCATATAGATAAACAAACAAGCAAACGCTCTGGCACGCAAATACTATTTGCCAGGCCATAACTGCTGGTTGATCTCACCGGTGACGAGAGCTTTTAATGTTTTCTCGAGTTACTTGGCAGGATCGCGTCGAGTTTGTTCTTCGTTGGCAAATTCTACTGCGAAAGATTTAGCCAAAGCGGCTGCCAAGAACAGCTTGTTAATGACCTTATTCTTCGCGACCACTGACATATTTCCCTTTGTAGTGGCTGTTTTGATCAGAACCACCTCCATCCTGTTACTTTTATGTCCTGCAGATGCTGTTTTGGCAAGCTAATGGCCGGTCAGCGCGCCAGTCATTTCAACTTGTTCTTTGAGCAGATTGCCTGAATGCGTTGCTGTGTCGTTTAACCCTCGCTGTGATGGTGGATGAAATGTCATCCAGTGTTCTGGCGCGCCTCAAATCCCCCTTTTTTTCAAATATATGTTTGTTATATACCGATCGATTCAGCTCGCCGAGCTCTATCAGGCAAACTTCATTTCAAGGGGTAGGGATAATTATGGAGGAGCAGAACTTGTGAGCAGTTTCTGTAAGCCGAGCAGAAACACAGCGGCTGAAAAACCGTCCAGGCAAAGATTGTCCTCGCATGCACACTGGCTGAAGAACCATCCAGTGCCTGTGTACCGCGCCTACGTCGGAACGCAGCGGCTGAAAAACCATCCAGGCAAAGGATGTATCCGCGCATGCACACATTGAAAATAACACGGTTTCTTGTCATACATATTGTCATTTTGAACCTAACAACACTAACTACAACTTTCCCATCCTCAGAAAGTTTTATAAATTTGTGCATGCTGCATACCATCCACAGCTAATCGAAAAATCTGCGTGTACAGATTTTCACGGTTGTTTGGCCATAACTTTTTTTTTCTAATGCTTGTAGAGGAAACCCGATGGTACCATTGGGTTTAGGAGCTCTTTTTCTAAAAGAGAACATTGAAAATATAGGCATAAGTTTGATAGTAAAGAAATGGATAGATATCTCCCAGAGACGGTAGATCTAAAAGTTTACGGATTTCACTCTGTAATTGTGCAAAAAGTACTGAGTCGATCCAGAAAATGAAAAGCCCAATAGATAGAGCAACATTGTTTTTACGAATACCGTCAATGGGAAGCTTCTAGCACTTATACTAAACGTATAACAAGCTAGAGAGTT
The DNA here is from genome assembly GCA_001587735.2 of Parhyale hawaiensis. Classification (NCBI taxonomy): domain Eukaryota; kingdom Metazoa; phylum Arthropoda; class Malacostraca; order Amphipoda; family Hyalidae; genus Parhyale; species Parhyale hawaiensis. The sequence goes on along the minus strand of LQNS02278140.1, from coordinate 7,725,293 downwards.
TACCCATTACCAGCAGCAAAATTTGGAATAGTTTGTTCCCAGCGAGGGTTGAGGGGATCAACTGAGATTTTTCGAAACTTTTTTATTTCTGAACCGATTGGTCTGAAACTTGCTCAGTATATGTAATTTTGGAAGAAAACACATGTTGCTTGCATAACTTTTTTGATTTAGGCCTTAGTTTTTGAGATGAAGGGAAATATATATAAATATTTAATTTTTTGTGAAATTTCAAAAGAATAGAAGTAAATAAGTGTTCATGCTAGAGAAAAAACAGACGGTTTTGGAATTCTTGAAACATTCCTAACAAAGTTATAGAGACAGATTTTCCATTTTCTGTTTCGCTTTCTTTTGATAGGCAATTTTTTATCGCTAACTGAAATATAGTGAAAAAACAAAAATTTTCGGTTTTCAGCTGGAATAAGAAAATTTTGAGAGCAAAAATGGCAAATGTTGCTCCATAACTTTCTTAGGAGTGTTTCAAGGATTCTAAAACTGTTTTTATTTTTTTCCTAGCATGAACACTTATCGACTTCTATTCTTTTTTAGGCGAAAAAGTTACATTTCGCAGGAGAGGCAAAAAATCGAAAGAAATGTGGTGAAATATCATATACTACACTTTTTCGCACTATAAATGAAATTTGAATGCTGTATTGATGTTCCATTAGTATTTACAATAATATGCATGCATCATTTCATGATTTTTGACCCCCGATCATCCCCTCGTTATTAACCTTCTGTGGGGGGTCTTATATATACAGTATATTGTCGGTATTTATATATACATATATTTCAAATTAAATAAGAAAACTATATATGGCTTAAATCACAAAATTTGTAGACAAAATGTGTTTCTTTTTCAAAACTACATAGGTATATTGTGCAAATTTCAAAACAATCGGTTTACAAAAGATATTTTCGACCCTCAGCAAAAATGAAATTGCTTTCTGACTTTCACTGCACTGCAACTGCGACGATATATTAGAAACCTTACTAATGACGCTTGCTTAATACAGTTGATTTGACGACAAACATTTTAGCAATTTTTTACAGACCCTCAGTTGCGTTATAAGGACTCACCCTCACCATTCAGACAATCTACTGAAAGAAGACGTTCAAACGACTAATATGTAGACAGGCCTTTATGTTGCTGGTTCAAATTTTGTGCAACGATATTTTGACCAACGGCGCCTCGATCGGTGTGCATTCATGTTACCAAGTAAATAGGCTTATAAGTCCTTGATATGATGCTGACATCATGACGGGTAGATGGCGTGCAACCTTGAGCAAGTCTTCATTAACATGCTGCTCATCCAAAGGTATTGAGGATCCAAAGCAAACCTGTTCCAGAGAGACAGGAACCGACCGCCCGAAACTTGGTGATGACGACGGCCTATCGGTCACCGTGGACAGGTGCTTCGTTTTGAGCCAGGGGTCGGACAGGATCGGCAGCGCTTGTTGAATGTAAACTAAAGCAACATCGCGCTCAAGATTTCAACGTTTGACAATGATCGAGAGCCCATGAAGCTATAACATCTCATCTTGTTGACCTAGCTGTAAGTTCCACTATACTGCTACCGAGCCAAGAGCTTCATATGAAAGTTTAGATTTCGAAACTAGGGAACTGTAGAAGGGTTAATCCTCATTTTTTTCTCTCATTTACACTGGACATACATCAATGTATGACCCGTGATAGCAGTGGGTTGAAGTATTTCTTTGCAGTTAGTGACAGTTACATAACTTACATTATAGTCGTAGATGCTGTAGAGAAGCTTTCCATCGATACAAAAGTATTAATATCTAGTTGGCCGCTGAGTAGAATTGGATTTGTAATAAAGTATAGCCATATCTTGCGCCCAATACATATCATGTTATAGGAGTGAAAGACATATTCTTATTTACGATTTAAATATATGTTTAAATTGTTGTCTCGGCTGAGACATTCGATGTTCATGGTAGTCACACAAACAGAATGAAAACATTATTATCATGGGAACAAACAATGCGACCACAACCGTCCAAAGGGTAAAATTTTATAAAGCAGAAGTGACTCTTTTTTTTTTCTATGCAACAAATGACAAAAAAAAAATGCTGTTGGAAACGCAATGTAGTACCCGTTTTTAGTTCAATCATTGTAGACCTTCATGCAGGATAAATAACTGAAAATTATTTAGCATTCACAGTCGCGAACAATTCGTTCACTGCATAACGTACCAGCTCCAGGACCCGTTGCTTTATTTCATAGACAGTTAGCGTTTTTCGCAGTGTATCTCATGTTACCATGGAATGGCAGAAAGTATTTGCACCTCGATGCATAGCGCAGCGTTTTTCACTACCTACCTGTATCTGAAAAACTATATAGCGGTCTTGATAGAGTAATGCAACATGCATATACTTTCAACAGCATGTATGAAAAGTGGTGCGCAAGATTTCAAATTTGTATAATAAAGAATATAGAATTGACAAACAACAGTAGAGAGCACGAATTAAAAAGCATCCATACTAGGCTCTTTTCCATTGAAATGGCGTCTGAAAACCTATACCGCAATTCTAGTCAAGCCCATAGGGGCCTGCGTGTCCACGCAGCTAGGACTTTTCGAACACGGCCGGTTATCCCTCATAGAAACCGACTTTTATTGGTCCAGATAGGATTACTTGATAATAGTATTTCATCCAACTTAATTCACAATATACTAAAACATTCCTTCAAGAGGTTAAAAGCGTCATTGATTAGCTCAGTGCAAATAAGATAATCTAATCTGATAACCAATAAATTTGTCGGGAACCTAAATTCTGAACTATCGGTTCGCCACTTGGATCGTGTTTTATAGGTCGTCTCGAGCGTATGTGGTTTGCGATTGCCTCCTGACACTCGATTCAAAGTGACGGCGAATCCAAGCCCCACCACTGAATTAAGGCGTGGGCAAGTTAAAGCTAAGCGAATTAGCTTATCCTCTGTGCTAGTCGAAGACGCCTTGAGACTTACCACCCAAATGAAAATTATAGGCATTTATCCAATATTAACGGATGCTGTTCGTCCTATGCCCTTGAACATCGGGAAAATGTATTTGATTTTCGAATAGAGAAACTCGACTCAAGCGGCACGTAGTTTCAACCAGGGGTTCCGCGTGGCTCCTGGGCTTCTTAGGAAGAGAGCGGCAAAAAGCTGCAGCCAGGCAATAGCATCTGGTCGCCATGAAATTAAATGATAAACTCAAGAGGCTGACTGGAGTTTTAAGCCATGGAGTATTTATCGCCAGATAGCTGAGATAGGCAATGTGTGTAATCAATTTTAGTGTCGGTAGAAAAAGATGTACAAACCTGACGAGCTTTGCCGAACTTTGGCAAAAAAACGGCAAGCCGTGTGACCGGCGGGAGATGGGGTGCTGCTCGGCAACACTAAACGTGTAGAGTACACACCGTAACACTATAAATTGCGTGGTGTACGCCCACCAACACTAAACGTGTAGTGTACACACCGTAACACTATAAATTGCGTGGCGTACACCCAGCAACACTAAACGTGTAGAGTACACTCAGTAACACTAAATTGTGTGGTGTACACGCGTCAGACGAAATCGTGTGGTGTCCATACAGGGAAATCACTAGGTATAGTTTGTGTAACAATAAGCTTCAAGAATATTTTTATATGAACTTAGGGCAAAGTCAATAGTTTTTTCTTTTCTCCTGCAAACATGGTACTCACTACTAAATCTTTATAAGTTGTACAAATGAAAGTGCTTTAGATTAATGTTAATCGATTTACTTTATCTATAGAGTTTTCCATTTGTCTAGTATGAACTGCATTTAGTACGAGAGTTTATCCCCGCCATCAAATGTGTTTAGTTAAAGCATTTATTGCACTAGCTGGTGAGTTCTATGTGTGTAAAATTATCACAAACAAAAACTTTGCGGGTATACACCGCCAGCAGAGGATGCAGTCTCTGCAGTCGGCAAAACTCTGCTCCCCATCACCATCAGCGATAGACGATATGGCTCTCTGTCACCGAACATCTCAGTTCCATGCCGAACGCTCCGATTAGGCGATAATAAACCTGCCAAAATTCGACGAAATTTATAAGTGGTGAGCTGCTCCCCACTCCAGCACTTCCAGAAGCTACGCTTGGCTGTCTTACGTACGTTCCTTCTCTTTGCTGCTCCATAATTTGTATGCAGCTGGCCGAAGGTGGCGTACTCTTTGAGCACAGTCTTCATCTATGCAGCAGCTCTGCTGAGATATATTCGAGTCGCCACTGTGAAGGCAATGATAGAATTTCTTTGACATTATCATGTCGGAAACTTCTTTACGTTGGGTAGAGCTTCAGGTGTAGTCGCTTTACGATTAAAAGCCTGCAGCCCGATCGCAACTGGTAATACGAATGTCAAGATAAAAAAGTTTCAGACAAATTAAAACTAAGCAGATCAGATTATCTAGCTCAAAAAGTGGCCAACTTGTCTACAAGAAGAAAGCTATACCTCTTAGCTCAACATGAGCGGTATGGCAGTTCGACTTTGCACCGCCTTCGAAAAATTTTGCACCGTCATACATGCATCGCAATTCCGCTGTTTAATCTCTGTCGAGGTGTTCGTTTACCTTTTTTTATCTATAATATCTGCGTTCAGCACCTGAGAGAAAGACAAATATCGTTTCAGCAGCAACCCGCAAGCTGCGTCGGTAGCCCATGCGGAAACTCGGCATTATAACTTCATAAAATTGAGGGTTTCTCTCTGTGCTAACTCCACTGACAATAGTTTAAATTAGTAGAGGTGTGCACTGTGTAACTCAGATCCGCTATATATCGTTGCTCATTCGTTACTAGCAGACTGTAATTATTCAATAATTTAGCGGGCGCCATAACAAAACACTAACAATATTCCTGTTAGTCCAAGAATGTAAAATCCTGAAACTGCTTCTTGGCTCAAAATTTTGTGAGAGATTAAAACAGAAAACATCGTATGCATATACCGTACACGCCACTGAGTTGAGTCGAAAACACTCACTTATAGAAGAAGCATTTTATATCAGTCGGGAGAAAAGTAGCACTATATATGCATATGATCAACAGTATATGTCTATATCGTATATACCAAAAGAAAAACAGACTTTGCGTTGATCAACAGAATCTACTTGTTTTTATTAAAGTCTTTTGACATATCCAGTATTAATCTCTTAGCATGACAAATGTGTTAGCGATTTTAAGAGTTCTATCGATACACGCTAATCTTATCGGCACTTATCTGAAACCTCAATCATGACTTATGAGTCCTTACGTATATGTACTATGGATGTAGCTTCAAGCCGTCTCGTGAGTAATCATTATAGAGTTACCGCCCGGTGCTCATAAGCTATCCAAAGTATTAAAATTAACTCTCATGACAAAAATCATGGGTAAGTTAAAGCTAATGAGGTTAGCTTATGTTGATGTAACCGTCCCATTCGATGAAACGTCAACCTACCTAATACATCCGAACTTATCCCCAAATTTTGAGTTCCTTGATCATATGTCTCTGGTCATTCGTTCGGCAGCAGCTATATAGAGTTCATTACGGTGTATATATTATGCATCAGTATGCTGATGCTCTTAATTTTTCTTCTATATTACCTGTCTTATCGTGACTTTTTGAGCCGAACATATAGGACAGCATAACGATGTCGTTAAATAAATATACCAAAATAGGCCTATACTGTACGGTATGTGAACCTATTGCTGTGGCTACAGCTGAGATTATTCATAGAGCGAGCACGTCATAAGTGGAGTCATAATATACAGTATACATATATACTTAATTTTATCTGACTTTACCTTTACGGACTCTCCAACACGACAATGACAATAAGACCCCATGCAGCTGGTGACTTTGTCAATTTGCTGCGTCACTAAGGCAAAGAATATGCACTACAGATGTTAATCCCACAACGCCACACTTACACTCCTTACCCGCAGTGATCTTGCATGCATTATCACTTGACAACGACGGGCACCGAATGATAATGAAGCACCATTATGGCACCTACACTTCCAGCGACCACACCAAACCATCGCGTTTGCAGAGATAAGAATTACCTTGATTCTCAATGCAGATTTGCCTAGGCGCAATCATCATCGTGACCAACCGCGACACGAAACGGAACTCTTTGTGTGCCATTCACAGGGACGCTGTCCCGCTGGTCCAATAGGCTCTAGCAATTTACAATGATCACTGCACTATTCATTTGGCGATATGTAACCTCCACAGCCACGAACCTAAAGATGCATGGAAGGACAAGCATTCGCCCTTGTCGCCGGCGCTGCCAGATGTTCAGCCTAAGCTGTTCTGGCAGCCCAGGTTTGCCCACCAACTGGAGGACCTTGAACATCAAGTTTAGTGGCTCGCTATTGTGATAGCTGAAGTGGGTGAGGTATAAACTGATTTGGACATGCAGCTAACTCTGCTGCACCTAATTGCTCCTTCTTCCGAATATATTCCAACAGTGTTTCATTTATTTCCTGGCGTAGGCCATAGATGGCCCTGTAACGATCCCATGGTGAGGTCACCATGAGCTGTAGCGCTGCTGACATATGCATTTCCAGCTATTCTCCAGTTATATGCGTATTTGATGCACAACAAGTGCGCATACCCCCTCGAGAATGCCGTTTTAACAAGCCTGCTCTGTCTTTGGACAACAAATAAAGGCGAGTACACTTCTTCATATACGTGATAATGCGCACATTCTTCTAGCTGAAGTCTGGTAGCAAAAAATCCACACTCGAGTGGCATTTACCATAAACAGAGCGCGATTTATCACTGCAGAAGATACGAATCCTTTGGTGTACACACACCTGCTAAGCTCCCTGCATTATCCGGCACCACTGAACAGGTTACCGGAAGAGTTAAGCTTACATGGAATCTTGCATGGGGATCGTTTTTTGCTCTCATCTCTGGGGATCTTGGAGACCACGCAGAAGACGCTTAACCAAGCAACAGCATCAGCCCTGATGCGTAGAGGCTGCCTTGCTTCGAGAAGACGAGTCTCGTATGAAGCAAGAGCAACAGCCGCTTTCACGGTCCAACAACCACTTACGACAAAAGTGGAATTTGCATATAAGAACCAACTACACCAGTGTTGCCGTTTTGCAGGAGTGGTAAGAAACATGCAGTGGCATTGGAAACTAAGCAAGAAAGTTGACTACACAACTTATAGAGTCTGATAAACTGTGCACCTTTCTCAAAAATAAAATGAACTTGCTTGTGAACTTGGTAGTCTTGCTGTAAATTTCCGAACAGTAATTCAACAGTTTATCTGCATTATAAACAACGTTGGTTGGAACGTAAAGAAAATGTACCATTCCCAAATAAAGGAGTAACCGTAAACCACAGCAAGAAGGCAAAGTACTCAGTAGGCGCTGCTATTTGCATTAGCAAATAAACAGAGGCTTTAACAGTACTGAGTAGTGATGACGCACGTGGGCAGGCTCTCAGGTTGCCAGCATATACCAACAGCACTGAACTGCTCGTGATTGGTTGCAACACTTGTGCATCACGTGTCTTCGTGTGTCACGTGTTCTAGTACATTATGGGTTTTGGTTCATCACGCATTCTCGTGTATCACATCTGCTCCCTCTTCAAAAGTTACCAGCTACATTCAATTCTATTCCAGAGTACCTGGATATCAAAAGGAGGGCTAAGAAATCGCGATGATACTTCGTTGATCACTATTTTATAGCTACAAATTTGGGCACAGAGGCTGCAGTGCACCTGCAGCTGTGTCCTAATCTTGTTGGCCACGGTACCTTATGAGAACAATAAATGATTTTATTATCATTATTATTATACAACGATCAAAGAAGTGAATACGATCGTATCAGTTCTGTACGTTCGGCACCACAATTAACCCTTGTTCGATGGCATACAGCGTAGCTTGCAAATCCTAATATAATCGCAGATAGTCTAATATCACTCAAAATATGAACGTCAATGGAAAATTTTTGCTTCTATAAGAGCAGCTATATAATCGGAAGAAGAATTTTAGCTCTAGAAAAATACTTACTGCAACGAAATAACGGTGTTATTGGCTACTGTTTGCTGTTCTACCCCACTGTGAAGAATTTTTTTACCCTTTGTTTCGTTGATCATGTACTCAACTTGCATATCGAGAACTCAGTGCAAATAAAGCTTTGATGCGGGAAGAAAGTAAAAATCAGGATCCATGAAAATGCTAAGAGAACTTCAATGTGCAATAGTTATCTGCATTGCTTGGATTNAGAATTTTTTTACCCTTTGTTTTGTTGATCATGTACTCAACTTGCATATCGAGAACTCAGTGCAAATAAAGCTTTGATGCGGGAAGAAAGTAAAAATCAGGATCCATGAAAATGCTAAGAGAACTTCAATGTGCAATAGTTATTTGCATTGCATGGATTTCAAAATAAAAAAAGAATCATTAAAGGCATTCAGTTTTGAGGCTTCCCTGTTGTTCTACCATCAGTAACCTGGTCTAATTTTCGCCAACAGTTTCCAATAAAGAGGGATAGGATCGCAGTAACTGCCAGCTAGGCCTAAGTTTCGTTTACATCAGTTTTCATCAGAGCCTGGCACGAAAGATACATGTATTTTTAGGCATAAAACACGCATGCGCGCTTTTCACCTTGTTTTGGTGTATTCTCATGAAGATTCCCACCCGTGCATGCACAGACTCCCCGGCCGGCCAACCAAGAGTTGAGTTGACGTACGGTTTTGACATTCAGGCAATTACGAGGATAAGGGGGCGTTCATTTTGACAGCTTTCAGCGGAGTAATATGTATGTTTGTCTTAGTACTTGTCAGGATATAACTCTAAAAGTTATGGATGGATCTTCAAGCAAATTGCAGAAAATATTTTACTAATGGTAAGAGGCACAAATGACCAGATTTCGGTGATGATAAGAAGGAAATCTTGGTTTCAGAACCAATTCGATTTTTTCGGTAAAATTGCACTGTTTGGCGGAGGTAAGTGCACTCGGTGTTCTGGTATTGTATGTATGCTGGGGTGGATTAGTGGTTAGAGCATCGATGTGGCAGGCTGAAGTCCACAGTTCGAGTTTCTGCCTCGACTCTTAGGAATAATGTACAGGTATATTACTGACCCTGCGAGCTATTCTGTTGGCCCCAAACTTCGTTCGATTTAGTATTTTTAGTATCAACGTTCCGGTCTTTTGATCCTCACAGCTATATTCTTTTTCTTTGGCTGTCGTATTTCGTACAGGAACTACATCTACATCAGTGGGAAATGAGCCCCGAAGGACGAATGATCTAAAACTTTTGGTATAGCATTCGAGCCTTTGAAATGAAGGATCAGGCGGAGCACTATGTATATATATATATATATAAGCATCTTGTGGCTTTTACTTCCGAACAGAGAATAAAGCAGCAGAGACTGCAATGTGCAATTGTGCCCTGGACATGATGCTGTTTCAGAACTACGTAGTGTGCCAGTATAATGGCTGACTCGAATTCGATCAGGGAATTTTCGGTTAGAGGTGCACCTCGCTCTGGCCGGCCTAAAGAGACTGACATCGGCCAACTGAAGCTGTAGTCGTACAAGACGGCAGTCTCACGACCAGACAAGTCGCACACATTCTCTGCATATCCACGCGAGTGTGCACGATGCATTTCTACCTAAACAATACGAACGAACTTTTTGGCCAACCCAATACATGCATCACAGTAACACCGCACTCAGCACCTGTGGTGCTCGGTGCTAAGCGAATTACTTGCTTCAAATAAATAAATAAATAAATAAATAAATAAATAAATAAATAAATAAATAAATAAATAAATAAATAAATAAATAAATAAATAAATAAATAAATAAATAAATGAAATACTAGAGGAAAATTTTAAGTAAATATTTGAAAGAAGAGAATAATATTGATCGGTCACTGAAATTCTTCCAATGAGTTAGCATATTTGCGTCTAATCTTTGGTTTGTAGTCTCATTGTCTAACCCATAAACATTGTCACTCCAAGTGAAACTGTAAGCATTAATATTCGTCATACCCAGAAACCCATTTACCTGTTTGTTTGTTTGTTTCAAAAACCATACTGTAGAGCATGTGTGTCTCTGTTCAAGCATCCAAGAGTTTCTCTCAGAAGAAATTTTCAAGCATCTGAATGCATTTTACAGGCTGCGCTACGCACTTGGATATCTTGAATATCATAGAGACAAGCACAGGAGATGATGAAAGTAATTCAAATTGCAATTCCTCGTGACATTTGGAAAAATGAAAATTTCCCCTTTCGCCAACAAATTGGAGCCATATATCGATGCTTCAGTTGTTGTTATAAAACTTAGCATTTGCCTCATTATAGCGCAAGAAGCTGTAGAAGAATTACACCGCGCTATCACGACTTCATCTTTACCCAACCTGCAGGTAGTTGACAGCTAGTGGGTAACCTTTTCCCTTTACGGTGTTGCCTCTATAGTCGCTCCGCTCGATGCATTTCAGTGCACTAAATTAATGCAGGGAAAGTGTATCCGTGAAAACAGCCCAGAGTCCCAGAGCTTACTCATTTGAAAAGTAGCTATAATTTTGGAACCATGCATCAATTCGGCTGAGCTGGTAACGCCGCAGCCATGCTGTGTTCCTGTTGGAGACTATTATTTCCTTTCGTGTCCCGCTTGAACCCCTTTATGAGTACAATGTAGAGAAGAACAAGACATTGTCTATTTTCAGTCCTACAGGTACGGATCACGCACACGTTTGCATTCCAGTCGAAGCATCTTCAGGAATTTGATCAAGTTCACGGTATTCATAATGTGCAGTGGAATCGTCAAGGATATTATTCTTCCGTAACATCTAATCTACACCAACCACTCCTCCCTAAACAGCTCTGTTAGCAGCGATAATCCAAACTCATGAAGCTACATATCAAGTTTTATTGGTAAGCAGGAATAAACATCGAGCTCACAAAACGTGCCTGAGCAAGTACAGTGTCTAGCATTGAATTATCTTGCGCGTAATTTCCTCCCATCGTAGACCTTTACTTCATTACTTATGCAAATTGAGTCGCCCGTAGCNTCATGAAGCTACATATCAAATTTTATTGGTAAGCAGGAATAAACATCGAGCTCACAAAACGTGCCTGAGCAAGTACAGTGTCTAGCATTGAATTATCTTGCGCGTAATTTCCTCCCATCGTAGACCTTTACTTCATTACTCATGCAAATTGAGTCGCCCGTAGCTTGCTTGGTTCAGACTGGTTTGAAAGTTCGATCATTCCTCGCCGACCCGCATGCAGTTCATGCTCATATCGTGGTTGCCAGTCGCTGAACCGACGCTTTTTTGAGGGGAGATTGCAGCCCCACCGACCGTCCGTCGGTCATTCTTGGGAGGTTTTTCATGCCAATTTACTGCATCAATCTTGAATGAATTACAAGCCACGGTTGAGGGAGTCATTGGAAACTATTTGGAGCATTTGTAGAATTCTCCCTCCACCATACTTCCCTTCATTAGCCGGGGAGCCAAGACTGCGCAAAATGCAGTATAAGAACGGCCACAAAAGGTTTTTTTTTTATCAAGCAATAAAACTGCAAATCTGCGTTGTTTATAAGGGAAGTTCCACCCGGTCATTCTCAGTTTATAGATCGTGCCTGGCCGAGTAGCAGTGATTCATCGAGAAGCTATCTTAATAATCTCCCACGTTTCTGCTCACCAGACTCTGAGTTTGCTGACGCTGCAACCCTGCGAAGTCGGCTACTGGAAACCAAATGCTAAATTACTCCTTCTTAATTAATCGCCTGACTAACAACCCTCCGAGTGAAACGACACGTGCAGGTGGTGATTGATATCGACAGTAGCTTGTAGATGCTCCTACTATAGCAGTCCAGTAAATGACCAGACTCTAGCCATGGTATAATAACGTACGTTATTATGTATACCATGGACTCCAGCAGTCTACCGGGTTTTGAACAGCTGTTGCCCTGCATTGCAGTCGTGTATCATAAGAGCAGCGGTCAGCACCTTACGTTCCCTAGCATAATTTGCTACAGCATGACTGAAGTTAAAAATAATCCTTAATATACTCTATTTTCCCATATAATAACAATAATTCACTGCTGCGGATCTACTCTAATTGCAGCGATGTGAGTTAATTAAAGACCGTAAATCCACTGTATGCATTAATTTTTAGGCTTGTATTTACTGATGAAACAATCAAAAACTTCTTGTGACACAAAAGAAGGTCACTATATCGAGACTTCCCCCCCCCCCATACTACAGAACAGTGCTTCCTGTGCTTTTATATAATTAAATATATTTGCAGTATTATGTATCGTCAGAGTTGCCACCAACTTGATGTTAAATTCTTTACAGATACTGCACATGTGAAAAAGTCATCAGCGAGAGCCATAAAGAACTTTTCAGTTCGTACAGCGATTATATTAAGTTCTGTTTATATTCTACACGTTAGTCTTTGGAACGCGTTCACTCATCCAGACTAACGTTCACACAGCGTCGTTTTCAACGCAACTTTATGTAGCCATATATAGAAAGTTATTAAAATGCCAGAGCGGTCGTATGAGCTTTTCTTTTACGGCAAATGTCTCTATATTAATTTAGGGATATTTTCTTTTTAAAATTTGGATTGAAATATAACTCAGAAAACAGTGCACTTCTTTGCTATTTCTACGGCACATTCGCACGAGTGGATGAATGAACACGCTGAAATGATCGACTAACGTGTCAATCGACCATAAGCAGCCGAGGTTAAAAAATTGAAGCACTTTAGCACAGATTAGTTCTGCATCTGGAAGTGTGTAATGCACAAAGTTTGAAACGAAGAGCACTACATAGCTGTATTGTACCAAATTATTATTCATAACGGGGATCCGTGTTCTGCCGTGTGGATCTGCAAGAGTTTGAGTTTTCTGTGATTGTTAATATGTTTAGATAACTTCTCAGTAGCGTTTTAGGATTGTTTTTTAGGCCCCATCAAGGTTTACCAGTCCATTGTCGACCACCGGAGGGAGGGTTGTGGGTAGTTTCAATACTCGTAATATAGTCGCTTCCACTCAATTCAACTACATCGGGACCATTGGATTTGATCATTATAACCGGCTGGTCATGTTAGCTAAGAAGAATATTTCTCAGCTAATGTTTTTTTTTCGCTTGTTTGTAATTACAGGTGAAGTAGTATGTCAACAATTTAGGGGCGGTAGGTAGACACTTCTTATTTCCAAGTTTTACTAACTTGGCAATAAGATTACCATTCTCTAAAATTAGTCAATTTAAACGCGTACCGGCCTGCTCTAACGTATAAAAGATTCCTGATATGAAATAGTTTAACACCATTCAAAATTCATTCCATGTTGAGCTTTTATATCATATAATTATGTAAAAATTTTTAATGATAATGATTTCGTCCGTATTTATGGAACGCTGTCCACAATAAGCGAAGCCACTTTGTGCATAACACACATACATAGTGTTGGATTCCGTTCAATCAGACATGGTGACTTCAGGCGTCTGGTTGCTTTACTAGGTGGTCCTAGTAATTAGGACCACTTGTAATTATGACAACAATATACCAAGTAGATAGAAGTACATCTTCATCATTATTCTTCATATTGTGTCAGTTACACAGAGTGCAAGTCTTCGAAAATAACGACTATAATGATGGTCGAGGCAAACAGCTACATTTGGGCATTGTCATACCCAGTGATTGAAGTCGTTTAGAGTTTAGCTGCAGCAAGTGATATTTGCTGCTGCTACCGTGTACTAACCAGGACCAATCCTTACAACAATGTAATAATGTCAAGGAATGATCCCTTGCTACGCTGTACGAAAGATTTTTCACGGCAAGGCGTGAAACCTTTTTTTTACATATCCTGTACAGCAGGCGCACCTGGTGCCTGCTACTGCCGTGGCTAAACTATTGCCCTCTAATAATAGAGTATAGTATAGCTCAAGGACTAAAGCTATGCCGAACTACCACATACACTGGGTATTTTTCCTTCTCAAGCAGTTAATCATCACAAAAATGCAGCCGTTGCACCAGGTGCAAGCTGCCAATAGCAGCTAAACTATAGGATACTATTGTTGCAAATAGTCTCAGGGGCTGATACCTTGCAAACTGCCGGATAGACTACTCATTAGAACCCGGTATGGTATGTGTGGCCTAACTCGAAGTATGTGTAATGGCGAGTTCACTCGTCCTTCATATCAATGCGTTCGCTCGTCCACTCGTTCGAATGTGTTCGTGTGCTCTAGAAATAGTAGAAAAATGCACTGTTTTCTCAGTATAATTTCGCACCAAATTGGAAGAGATACCCATAACGTGCCTAGTGATACTTGCAAAGGAAGTTGTTTGGCGTTTAACATTTTAATAACTTTTTGTGTCGTAAACAAAGTTGTTCGAAAAACAACGACGCTACGAAGCTTTTGGACGAGTGGATAGAGTGAACGTCTTGAGAAGAATCACGTGTGAACTCAGCCTTGCTTTAGGGTAAGTTAGAATAGGTTAGTAACAATAGGATAGGAGAGGTTCGATTTAGCTAGAATAGATGCCTGTCGTAGCAACTTATAAGCATACCTATTATCCTTGAATCTCAGATAAGCCATGCATGTAGTATCCCCTCCCCGGGCATTTGCTTACTCAAGGGTGCAAGCCGTAGCACATGATACCTGCTGCTTCTGTGGTGTCGCAGTGATTTTGTACACTACTGTATGGCTTTTGCTATATTCCTTCTCAAGAAGTGAAACCCTGGCCTCCTGGCAGAGGGACGACGTAGCTTCGGCGCACGCGTGTGCAGCCGCAGCAGCAGCGGCAACCATCATGCACCTGCCGGGCGACTATGAATGAGGGGCCTCCACTCCACCTAATGGCCTCCTCGAACATCCTAGCTGGACTGCCACCAGCACTGGCAACGGCTGCAGCAGCAGCTACACAGCAACGGACCCGCTCTTCTTCCATTATTTCAAGAGAAGTCAGTCAGAGTAAGACTGTGAAGGAAACAATTTCGTAAAACCTTGGGTTTTCGTGCAGTTCGACGAGATACGATTTGTTAGATTAGATGCGTTAGGTTAAACAAGGTGCATTTGTTACACGAAGTGCTCTAAGTTAAGCTAGCATAGGTTAAAGTATGCGAGGAAAGGTTCGCTCAAAATAGTGACAACGTGATTATGCGAAATCTCTGAAAGTTAGAGGTTTGATCAAATCACTGGTTTGGCGATCTTAGCTGTTCCACCTGCGTTCACATAGACTCACCGTGGAAATCTTTGTATTATAAGCTTGTCATAGGCAATCCAAGTAGTTATAATACCCTCGACTACGGAAACACTGCTCCCTTGCGTTAGCCAACGTTTACATATTACGAGTATTACGTGAGACCATCTTGCTCCTATCTATGCCTACAATGCGTCATGCTGTTGTTCGGATAGCTCTAGGGCTTTACTGTACATGAAGCCAAGCACTTGAGGTATAAGCACAGAGTTACTCATCAATAGAAGAATTACGTTCCTGCATAGCATTAAGCCTGCGACCACCAAACAGCGTACAGTCTCCGCGTTCGAGTTGTCATTTCCGGTACGGCTTCCTACATCTAAAACATATTTTGTTCTAATAGGCATATAATAATAAATGGTTCTAACTTAGAAAACAGTAGTAGATTAGATAGGCGGCACCAACAGGCCCATTCCCTGAGAGACATCGGGACTGACGCCCCAACCCTCTCTGAGCTATTGTCAATTATGCTAGAATGATATAGAAGACTGAGGAAGAAAGAAGAAAACAAGGGAAGATCGCAGCCATAAGTCGATCATGCATGCACGCAAGTGCAATTAATAGCCGCTGATGTGCGGAGCTTAAAAGTTAATTTATTTGTGACTCCTGGAGGACGTCTTCTTAGCTGTTGAGAATGTCTTTCCCATTGTTTGTCAGACGATTTTTAAACGCGTTGACTGTCTCCGCACCAACAATGTCGGAGGGGAGTCTATTCCAAATATGCACTATGAAATACGGGCTTAATGCTTGAGTTTTTGGCCGTTGTTTTGCAGACGATCATTAACGTCTCTTTCAAAAAGTCCCACGATTATTGTCTATTGCTGTACTGCAGTTATAGCAATAAAACCTTGGTGGCCCAGCAAACATCTTGGACTTTCTAGTCCGGGTCTACAGCGACATAGAGTATATCCCAAAGTATAATCCGCAGCCCGTAATAACTAGTGTCGTAAAAACTTTTATGTATAAGTCTCACTTTATTTCAGAAATAGATAATAAACAATATTTAACGACACAGAAAGGAAACAAATCCTTTGCACATCAAAAGATACGTTGAGCTCGCTTAGTTAAATAAAGAAATATTATATGTAAAACCATTGTTGTGCTAAGGCATAACTGATGGGGTCCGTATTTATGAATGCTAATGTACGTATGTAGGTTCCATGCCATTACTCAAAAGCAAACTTTCGAATGAAGGAAGCTGAAGCATAGCGAAACTCCGCAAGAGTAGACAACAATATTTTATTCGTTTGGCGGCTAGTCTTTGTTTCGGGATAACTAGTTCTGCAGCACACTTGTTTCCCCAACGTTCATGAAACTTTTCATTTAGCTGCTACCGTAGCAAGTTGTGAAGTTGATCTGTAAACTACGCTACCAAAAAAATTACTGCGCCACCGTTGCGCTATCGTCACTCATGTCGCGCCGGCCATTACCCCAATTCCAATACAGATGCCGACCTGTACTGTCTACATTTCTGACTTGTCTCGTTTGGAGAAGTCGAAGTTTCAGGCACTTTTCGCCGTTTCGGGATAATGCTGTCGGAGGAATTTTACTGTAGCTCTTGGTCAACACATCGTTAGTACTTCTTCGTGACTCAAGAGAAATGTCTTGGCAGAGACAAAAAATAAATTTGCCATGGGAAACCGATGCAGTACATCGAAACGCTACAACAAAGATCAGTGTGCAGTAATGTACCAAATGTTTTAAATCTTATATCCTGTATGGGAATCACGTTGGTAGAAATTAGACCCTCAAATAAACAGACCTGGATGTTGATGAAATGACCAGTTGACCACATGGCATTTTTACTTCGCGACAAAAAACTTTTATCGCAGTAGTAATTCATGATCATCCTGAAATTAGACGACAATGCTGCTCGTGTGACTGAAATTGCTTTCAGTTGCATCCATAAAGGCTACGGTTGCCACCCTCAATTTAACAGAGTACTGCATGGTCTATAGCTGTCACTCACTGTAGTTTCTTAGCACCCATATATATAACGAAGTGCACTAGCTTCAGTGTAAATACTAAACGTTCCTTTGACTAGAGCACACATCTGTAATACGCCGGGGCTGATTACCTACATTACTGTAAGAGATACTGAGCTGAACATGACATGGCAGTGAACAAGTAAGGCAAAAACAATGGAAATTAGAAGCAAAGAACACCCTTCTCACATCAGTAAAGCGCACCACCATCTAGTGGCTGCAGTAAGTACAGCAGTACCTTCTTTAAGCGCACTCACCTTGCTGCAGTACACTTCCCTCGCATCACAAGACGCACCAGCACCAGGTGCCTGTCGTAGGTACAGAATTACACGCACCTAAGCGCAGTAAAAGCATCGTCAACCTCAGCCTCTTGATAACGTTTGACAAGAGCAAGAGGCTGGAGAGGGAGCGAAAAAAAAAACAGTCTGCTGGTCGCCGTACTTTTTTGTGAATTAATTTTAGTTCTTTTTCCGCGCTGCAGCAGCGGCGTGCGGCAGCCTGTGGAACTTGTTTGGTAAGCGAGTGTCTGGCGAGCCAACCTGCCGCCACTCGCGCCCCTCACAGCCAACCTGCCGCCACTCGCCCTCCTCACAGCCAACCTGCCGCCACTCGCGCCCTTCACAGCCAACCTGCCGCCACTCGCGCCCTTCACAGCCAACCTGCCGCCACTCGCGCCCTTTACAGCCATCCTGCCGCTACTCGCGCCCCTCACAGCCAATCTGCCGCCACTCTCCCTCCTCACAGCCAATCTGCCGCCACTCTCCCTCCTCACAGCCAATCTTCCGCCACTCGCACCCCCACAGCTAATCTGCCGCCACTCGTGCCCCTCATAGGAGTTGAGCAATGTTCAAAATTTTTTGCCGGCAGTCTTGTGGGTTGACCTAGATGTGACCCATGCAAAAATATAGGAATAGCTCGCCATAAAAAATGACAGCTGTAAATTTTGTTGACTGTGCACCAAAAAAGAGGCAGAAATAGTTGAGTCACTATAATAATTTTTTTAGGCACACAGGTGGGTTGTCTGCGGTATGAAATACCGCAAAAATTTTGAGTTAGCTGGCCGTAGAAGACGACGGCGTTGAATCTGTAACGCCACCCGAAAAGAGGCAGAAGGAGTTGAGCAATGCTCACAATTTCTTGTAGGGAATCAGGTGCGTTAACTTAGGTAGAAACAATGCCAAAAGTTTAGAATTAGCTGATCATCAAAAATGACGACATTTAATTTGCCCCTACCGCATGTGATGGTCTTACGCCACGATGAATTCTAGTTTTTGTCTTGCGTTAGTCCTTTGGAGACAAGGGTGGCGGTCAGAGCCTTATATCGCTCTCATTGCTCCAGTTTTTAATCTTATAATCACTCTAAATTTGCCGTAATTTCCAGCAATTTTCATTCTGAATAAGTCTGGCATGCAAAAAAAAAAAATAGAGAAGTTACTTCGCCGAGCACAAACACTCCCTACATTTCACAGGATGCTTCCTGCATTGCATCACTGGAGAGCCTCATGATGCCCAGCCTCATCACTTGCAGCACCCAACACTTCATTAATCTTTCTATGACTGCAGGCCTGCGCATCCTCTCAATACATCCCAACTACGGGCAAGCTGCACGCAGTGTCTGTCAGCAGAAACGAGTAGCGTTTTCACGTGCGGTTGTTGGAATATATTTCATATTGACGGCAAATCACGTTTTTTATGATATTAACCGAAAAAGAATGTCTAACTTCATCAGCACAATGTATAAACAAGATATCCTATCTAAAAAATATCTACATCTGTAGCCCTTTTGAACTTTACAGTTTAATTTAAAGGAACTGGAATTTCGCTTCACTGTACTGACATTTTATTCCAAGGAATGCTAGTTTTACTTCAACTAAATCATAGTTCATCTTGGCACATTACCCTCTAGCTGTGTCGCTCTAATTTTTTCAAGTGCCCGCCCTTACAGACAGAGCTGGACGCTCCATTCAGATATTTCGGAAACTTTTAGCTTTACACGTCCTACAGTCTTTCGTTAATGCTGCACAGCCTATCGCTATGACATGAAGGCTTCAACGTTCAGCGTCCCTGCGGCCCTTTCAGTTATTGCATTAATTATATGATATTCTTTTAGCAAGCCTTAAAGCCCAAGTTACCACAGGTTGTTGCAATTATAAAGGTAAAGTCAACTTTGACTGCACCCTCAAGTGGGAAACCCACACGCACTGGTTTGCTCTGTGAAAATGGGCCCACTGGCCCCAGAGGAGTAAGTGCGGCTGTAGTCGACCACGGGTCACCAGGAACTATAGCGTCAATTGGACGGAAGGTTCACATAACCCGCGGCCCTCCTCACCAACCCCCCTCATCTTTGAGGAAAGCAAGTTCCGCCACGGCGCTCTGCACACACAACTGCCGAGTCATCACACCTAGATCAGCAAAGAGATCGCATGCCTGGGTTGGCATCGAACCGGCGATACAAGGAGTTAGAGCAGAGAATGTAAGCATGCTGCTACCGTGGCGGCTAAAGTATTTTTTAGCGAAAACGAGCGCAAGTCATGATTTAGCACTCTTTCCATGAAGACGAGCGTAGGGCTTTTCGTTTGTAAATCTTCCAGTAAAATGTCTCGCAGAACCGGGATCGCAGGAACTAGAAAGCACCGAAAAGAAACGAGCACAGCTCTGGTACACAACACCCGCCCGCCACGTATCTAAAGTCTGAACTGTGCCCAGCACACTCATGTCATGTCTCTGTTACGAAAACATGGATTCACAAAGAAAAAAAAAATATGTACATATATAAATATAGAATTTGCACCACTACGTTAAATATAGGACAGTACTTAATGTCTATACAAAATATAATATCAAGTAAGAATGTAGGGTGTCAACATTCAATGTTCGACGCGAAAAGTCGTTGAAGGCGGTAGAGGCGTCTGTCGAATGTCACGAGATCAAGTGCCTAAGAAGGTGAG
>LQNS02278140.1:7690088-7704138 GCA_001587735.2 Parhyale hawaiensis | reverse complement strand
ATCGCTAAGTCTTTTAGTTAGGTAGGTTGGGGAATAGCTCGCCCCTTGGGGACATGTCTAACTCTATGTTTTCTTTCTATATTATTTTCATAGGTACAATTCTATCATGTGCTACTTTCCGAGAATGATCTACTGGATCATTCATTCATTCGCAATTAATAATATAATTTATAGTAGGAACGTTCTTTCATGCAATCTTCATGATTTATTCTTTAATCATTTATCAATATCCCATTATACTCATTCCATACCCCGTAACATCTCGCCATGTCCCCAAAGTCTGATCTTGCACAGCTAGTACCCGCCCGATATGTCCTCAGAGTCTGACCTGTGCACAATAGCCGCCCGCCATGTCCCCGAAGTCTGACCTGTGCACAATACCCGCCCGCCATATCCCCAGTCTAACTTGTGCACAATACCCACCCGCCATGTCCCCAAAGTCTGACCTGTGTACAATACCGATGAGTGGTAATGTTGCGGCTGCGGCTGCTGGGCCCATATCAAAGAGGTGCCGGCTGCTGGCCTGAACAGTTCAGAATGACTTGCAGCGCTTTAATGGCCTGGCATCCAGGTACCTACCTAATTGAGGTGCCCCTTCTTAGATAATGAACAAATGCATTTGTTTTATGTGCATCACCTTATCGTGTGCCATATGCCTTGGCTTTATGGCCTAGACGCAGAGTATATAAAGAGAGCGCTTATTGCATATTTGCGATAAATATTCATGATACAAATGAACGGAATGTAGCTACTTAATTTTTAGCTACATGAAATTTGACAGCAAATTTTAAGTTCCGATCCTGCTTTGATTTATTCTGCTGCCGTTACCTATATGTCCGATGTTTTCATTTTTGTCAGATTCAACTCAAAATCAAGTTTTAAAACACAATAGGGAAGAAGTGCAGAGAGATAAATTGATGTTGAAGTCAAATTCGTCATTCACTATTAACTGCGCGCTCGGAGACTGACATGGAGTATATACTGTATATATATTTTTTCGTATACAAATGACTTCCCTAAAACTGTATACTTGTCGTTAGTATACTGAAGCTCCGACAGCACGAAATTTCTCCTAGCTCAGCCAAAATTTTTACTCCTAAACTCAGTCCAAACGAATCAAGCAATAAAAAATAAAATAAGCGTCTTTCCATGCACATTCACCTCACCATTATTCACGCTTGCACGTAGAAGTGATAACCTAGTCCTTTCTTACGACCCACTCAGCGTTGCGCGTATAATTTCTCAGTGAAGCATAATTTGCTGGAAGAAATGTACTTGCCTAAAGCCCCTATACAACATCATTAAAGTTCGGAGTCTATTATGGGAGGCCACTTGAAATTCCCCGTAGCTCCTGGGCTCATCGTGCATTCGGTGGTGTCGCATAGAAAGCTGCCACATGAAGAGCCTATAACCGACAGGCTGCAATGATAAATACTTATTGGGCCACCCACATACTCGGCCCAGCAGCTCCTCTGGACCAGTTACAGAGGTAGGAGCCCCAGCAGCAGCCGTCGGTGCGGCGCTCAACACGTACACACTTCCAGTAATGACGGGACCGCAAGAGGCATAAAGCTGGTTAGACCTTTACGTATACCCTTGCAGTAATGATAGAACACAGCAGGCATGGGGATAGCTGGAGCTTTACGACGTGCATTGGGCAATGATAGAACGCAAACAGGCAGGAACAGATAAACCTGCAACCTTACGACGCAAATTTGACGATGATGAAGCGCAAACAGGAATGAGCATACCAGGAACGTTACGTCGCACATTGAGTAATGTTGGGGCATAAACAGGTGCGAACAATGCTGGAACTTCACGACATACACTGAGCAATAAAGCAAATGATGAAGTTAAATTATTATGAGCTTTGCTGGAACTTTACGACAAACATTGAGCGATGATGGAGTGCAAATAGACTTGATATGAGCTGCAGAACTTTATGATGTACATTGCGTTGTGCTAAAGAGACAGCAGGAATGTAAACAATAGAAATTCCTCGCTATACATAGATAAGAGATATCAAGAACAACTTCAACTTAATATTCTGTGCCTTGGCTGTTTTCTGGAACAAGCTTGATACGAGAATAGACGAGACAACAAGCGCGGATGTTCTTCCAAAAATGGTGACAAATGAAATAATAGGGGAGCCGAACGCGAGCAGATCAGCATAAAGAACAACGATACCAATACATGCATTTACGCAATTGCATAAATGCCTTATCGAATTTTGAAGCCCCTGTAGTGTAAAGCCTGGATGATTAGACCTTGAGTAAAGATAGAAGCTATAAAATCCGTTCTTGGTCTACAACCAGCCATGGGTCCTCCGAATACGCGGAGTCTGGCAGAGATCACCGTAGCATGACTAATGTGAGCATAAAGTGTACCCGCAGCGCCATGTTTAAATTCAGAATTTGGCTCTAACCATCAGCGCCCTGCTGTTCTGGGGATTAAAATGTAAAGTTGTGCGGTGGATGCCGAAAGGAATATGTAATATCCGATAAAATTGTATAGAGGTGCAGGATATATAACTAAGTATCCAGACGAACAGAAGTTTCTGGATGTACTCTTGCCGTACCCTGCAACTGCCCTCCGAATAAAATCTAAGGACTAAACTTATCTTACTCAGGCTGGATTCCATTTACTGTAAGGATTCTTCTTCCTAGAACAACGTTTCCCAACTGCAAGGGAAATTATCCCAGTGGGTAATGAACCCATATTTGGGGTGGGCTACTGGATGGTCTGTGTGAGAAGGGGTAGCCTGACCATAACGGTCTACATATGACCTGCGCAGTTCATCAGGTGATTAACGAAATCCGATATTGCCGGGCATATGTTCAATAGGGTAATTGATAATTGCAAAATGGCATTTTGGGGTAATCACTTCGAAAATGTTAGGAAATACTAGCCTAGAGCGATAAATACAATAATTTATTAGGAAGAACCCCAGTCGCATGAGTATGATTAGGTTATGTCAGAACACGAGAATCGAATGACATAAGATGCTGTATAGCCAGGAATATTCTTCCTACAACATTTTTGTTTTGCAATATTAGCAGCAAAATTACACGTCACCATTCGCTGAAATTGTACGAAAGCATGTTCTTCTGTTACTGTCGAACACAATTGATGAATACTCTAATGCGCTTCAAGCATCTGAAACATGCTACAGCGATCTAGTGCAACATCGCTACATGTTTTCTTATCGGTTAAGTAAAGCGGCAAGTAGGATTTGTTTTAGTTACGTCAGTTACTAAATAACTGCAAATGATACTTTCAGCT
Source organism: Parhyale hawaiensis (assembly GCA_001587735.2). Lineage (NCBI taxonomy): Eukaryota > Metazoa > Arthropoda > Malacostraca > Amphipoda > Hyalidae > Parhyale > Parhyale hawaiensis. The sequence continues at coordinate 7,700,856 of LQNS02278140.1, read as the reverse complement.
GGTATAGTTGATAATAGTCCTCTTTATCTATCACTTCGTAGGCACTATTTTTTGAAAGTTCAAGCAATTCTGCATTGGGTTAATATGCTCTGTGTATTGTCGTTGAATTAGTTACGCAATTATTTTTTTAGATTTACAAGTCCAATGCGAAGCAATGGGCTATATTGGAAATATTAACGCCATCAGTTGAATTAAATGGTTTTGGATTGTCTCCATATTGAACTTTGTTTACAATGGCAAATTCTAGCGTCACGTCAGTGTCTGCGGTCATACTAAAAAGAATCACTCAATTAATGGAGCTCTTTGGATGCACGGAGCCGCGCTGCTAATAGAGCAGTTCTTGAGACAGCTGGTATTTAATTCGGCCATTGAACGGAGATTACCTGCTAATACAAGAGTGAGACGACATCAGTAGCTGACAAAGAAGTCTACATCTGTCGAACAAACTATCCATGCAACTTAACATACAGAAAGTCAATTTATTTATCATTTTTAGCTCATGCTTTTTAGTTTGGGGCAACGGCAGCAGGATGCCGAAAGAAGATGTACAGCTCAGGCTTGATCTAAGTCCTCAGCTCGAAGGGCCAGTCCTCTTCTGAACTTCTCGATGTCAATAGCAGCAATGGAAAAAGAAAAAAATTGCGAAGACATTCACTATTATAGACAGAACATTTAATAGGAAGACGCGACTTGCAACACTAAAGTACTTGCATCTGCACTTTGTATCGAGCGTTAATATTTTTTGTCTTTCTGTTCGGGAATTACTATAAAAACTAGAGCACTTTGAGAGCGCATACCTCCGCCAAGTAAGGCAACGGTAATAAAAAATCAAATTGGCTGTGAAACCATGATTTCTTTTGTATCAATTCCAAAATGTAATCATTTGTTCCTGTTACCGCAAGTCTTTAATTTTGTGCGAGAGAATAAGGACGGAACGTCCGCAGGGTCGGTCCTTCCTTCGGACTTCTCACACTTCCTTCGTGTCGTTTGTGCCCCATGCTTGATATCTCGCTTATGTCTTTTTCTGTGTATTTTTTATAGTTTTGCTGTAATATTGGATATATCTATTGCTATAGGACCATCATATAGGCCATATTACGCCTCTTTCATCAATTTATTTATATCTGTTACAGAGCAAATGCAATAATAATTACAACCACAAACGAATTTATTAGACGTGTCTTGTCAACTACTATGCTCTACTTTATCGGATGTACCAAGTGAATAGACTATGTGCTGAACTTCCGCATTTGAAATCCATGCTAGCCAGCAACCTTCCATCCGATTGAACTATAATTGTGTAAATGCAGGACACCCAAGTAAATTCTGGTATTCGTTATTATTTTCTTAACCCTGAACACCCAGCTCAGTAAACGTGGTACCCCTAAAGCCATAAGGGCTTTAACAGTTCCTTTTAATAGTATAAAAAGTTTCTGCAATTTTTGAACATCCTTTCATAACTGTTTTAGTTATGCTGCTAAGAAATATCATGACAAACACAACTCAAACAAAGAAATGAATAAGAAGATCTACACCAAAATTGAACCGTTTTTGCCTTTAACATTACTAACAACTGCTGGGAATTTCATAAAGATCCATTCAAAACTCTCTGAGTTATTGCATAACAAACATAACGGCAAACACAACTCAAACATAGAAACGAATTAGCTGATCTGCACCAAAATGTAATTATTCATGTCTTTTAACATTACCAACAATTCCTGCAAGTCTCATAAATATTCACTTAAAACTTTTTGAGTTATTGCGCTAACAAATATATAATCAAACACAGCAACTAACATACGAACAAACAATCAGATCATCACAAAAATTTGCTCATTTACTCTTTATGATATACCTAACAACGTATGTAAATTTCATAAAAATCCGTCCATAACTTTGTGAGTTATGGCATTGAGAAAAATGAGGCATGCAAACAAACAAACAAACAAACGGATTAACGGATCTTCACCAAAAGTTAATCATCTGTTTCTCCTAACATACCTAACAATCCCTGTAATTTTCGTTAAAATCCGTCCATAACTTTATGAGTTATCTTGGTGACAGACAGACAAACCCGACGAAAACATAACCTCCGTGGCGGAGGTAATTATGTGAGGAGTTGGATTTCCCAAGATAAAAAGTTTTTGACCAGGGCTACATGCTTTTCATTTATGATGTGGTGTCTGTTCATAATACAGATTAGAGCCCAGCTTATATTTGTAATTAAGAGAAGACAAAAAAAGCTTGGTACATGCTTATAGGTATTGAAGTTGAGTACCATATTGACATTCGAGTCGTTTTTGAGCGAGATATCGAGTCCGACTTAATATAACTTGCCTGGGAATTGAATCCTGAAGGTTTCATTCACTACTTTAGATCCAGTTTAACACTATTAGCTAAGTGATTACACTTACCTGAGACGCCCCACGTAGCAGCGCCAGAAACTCGATCCGAAAGTTTTGAAATCAAGCACAGTCTCTTTGCAATTACCGCCTGATTCTCAATCCAAAGTTGTGGTCGAACGCTTAAGACTGAAGCCCCGGACAAGTTGACGCTCATGGGATAAAATTATTTCTCTTAAAGTGGGCGAATCGTGGACGCCTGCAACTGAGGTCATGCCCAGCACGCCACCCTGTTGTGAACTGAATCGTATTCTGTTGGCTAACAACGGTCGTAAATATACGATAAATGAGCGAAAATACGGCAGAGGATCATAATTTGGGCAAACGACCAGAACTGCGACAAGTGATCGTAAATAGGACAAACGGTGAGAAATACGGTAAGCGATCATACAGTAAATACGGCAAACGCCCAAAAATACGGCAAGCGATCATAAATGCAGTAAATGGCTAGAAATACGGCAAGCGATCATAAACAGAGCAAACGGCCAGAAATACGGTAAGCGATAATATATTTGGCTAACGGCCAGAAATACGGCAGGCAATCATAAAAAAGGTAAACGCCTTTAAACACGGCGAATCACCATAAATGCAGTGAGTGATGATAACATACCAAAATTATAAGCAGCGAACGGGCATCAATGCGGCGAACTGACATAAATACGACAAACGGATATAATACCGTAAATAATCATAAATACTGCGAACGACCCAAATACGGTGAATAATGATAAATACCGTAAACGGTGGTAAATACGGCGAAAGATCTTAATTGCGGCGAACGAGCATAAGTACGGCGAACGATCATAAAATCGGGAAGCGATCACATATACGGTGAGCGATCATACTGACGACGAACTATACAGTAGTTGATATGTACTTTGTTGATGGATCTTTAGAATGAAAAAAATGCAAGCTTCTACATATCATGCACTCTAAACTGTCGAAATAATCTACCTATATTGTAGTTTGAAATCAAAACTTCCCAGCTTTACACCATAAGAGCCATGTTGCTAAAATTTTGAAGCTTCATGCGGATACATTCCAACATTCCAGTTCTTCAATTTTTGTGATGTATATATTTTGAGTCGAGAGCTTAGCCCATTTATTTTTGTATATGGCCTACTAACGTTGAGGTTGTAATGAGTATAGTGACGTTTCTGTAACTGGCGTGTAGTTCTCTGTTGGTGATGATGCTGGTAGTTCAACTCGTTGGGCTCATACGGGCTTCTGCGGCCACTTACGGCCCAACCACAAGAGCAAAGAGGCCGGAGGTTTGCGGCTCGGTTATTTTGCTCCTAGCTGTGGCAGGGCCGCGAATGACCCTAAGAGCTGCTAAGTTCGGTTTCGTTCACAATGAAAATGTATCACGGTCTGGAAATTTTTAGTTGAGACGACATTATCCTGTTGAGCGTAAAAGCTTTAGAAATTGCATTTATTTTCTTATAATCTAATCAGTAGACTGTGATGATGATTTTTTCATCCAAGTCCATACATAAAAACATCCCCTCTTCATTTTAGTGTCATGAGCTCAGTGAGCACAGATCCACTTGGAAGGCTTGCAAAGGAGCCTTGCGCAGCTCGAGCCGGTGCAAAGATCAGCCTGGAGCTGGAAGAAAAAAAAAAAAAAGAAGAACACTGTAAGGGCTATCCGCAGAGATGAAAAACGACGAAACCAGTTTCTGGCCTGCCTAGAATGGTAAGATGCAGTGCGCGTGGCCATACAGCCGATACACAGAGCTCCTTAATTATTTTCCATGACGAAACAAGAACACACGACATACTCTGGCTATGCAAAAACTCCAAAAATACTGGGGAAAATGAACCCAGTATCAGGATTATCTAGTGCTGCGATACAGCCGAGGAGGCGTTTGCAGTAGCTGGCTGCAGCTCCAAACTTGTCTGCCCATTCATGTCTGCGGGTCCGGCCAGGGTCCAGGTGTGCTGCACAGATGCCAGGCCATCCATGCCTAGGCTGATGCCACACGCCTGCCTCGGATGCCATGCACTGCCAAGCTGGCCTTTCTTGCGTGCACCACCGCAGCAGCCCACAGGCCTGGACTTCGTACGCGTGCAGTGATGGAATTTTACCTGCGATAACAGGCAAGAAATTCGCGTCTTGTGTTCGCGGTGACTGATTTTTGCTACTCTTGTGCTCTTGGGCTGTGCCTGCCATAGCAGGCGAAAAGTTGGCACTGTGTGTTGGCGGTGACTGAGTTTTAATATTCTTTGATAGTGATAGTAGGTCGACAAACGCGTCCAGCACACATGCTTTTTTTCTTTCTCTTAGACTATGACGACTAATGCATGTAGAAAGCCTTGAAAAACAGAATGATTTCTAACGAACATTATCGTTTCATGAACATCAAATTAGAACAGGTAGGCATATGAGGCGTATTCAAACCCATACCTTAGTTGCCGCAGTTGATCTACAGACGAGGTCCAGGTGGTGTTACGCACGCCGTCCGCTGTTTAATAGTAGCCCCTAACGAAAAATTACAAATATCATGACGTGCTTAAAGTAACGCATATCAATAGCATAAATTCACAAAAAATACCATAGCTCCTCCGTAAATAACAGTGAAGATAAAACCTTAACGAACCTAACCTCTATAGAGTCAAGGACTTTGCTAACAAGCATACAAGCGTTTAGAAATTTTTAAAGTATTTTCTTTATCTCCTCTCATACTTTAGCTTCGTATACATGTATAGTTTATGTTACCTCTTCATTCCCACGGATGAAAAATACGCCTAACGAACTTATGAGATATGAAGCTAAGTCGGAAGTTAACTATAGGCTCAACGTACTCTAGTGGAAGACGATAAAAAAGTTAACTTGATACACTATGCCTTCAGTATAGACTCATGCATGTGTAACGCAATGCTTCAACTCTATAAAAAAGAAGTTTGGTTATGGTAGGCAACAGTTAGAACACTATACTAGTCAGGGACTTGCAGCAATCCTCTGGAAAGCCACGATTGTGTCCTTCCATGCATCGGAAGAACTTCTCCCACCCAGGCAGGCCCTCGTGGTGGCACAAGAATACCAATGAAACTTTCTCAAAGATCGAGGCACGCAGGGAGGCCACAGACCTTTCGTTATGGGAGGTTTTCTGTACGATATAGCCCCTGGGAGCGCTCAACTGCAACCTATAGTCAGTCGACCAATCCTCATTCGCAGCAGTCAAACGTTCTCTCTTGGCGGCCGGTTTGGGGGTAGCCTCGGGATGATCATGGCTTCGAATTTTGGGACGAGTGGCTTCTCATTATCGGAGGAGCCAAGCCTGCCTACTTCCATTACGTCCGTGCAAGAAGTCCAGCCATGCAAACAACGACAGCTCTTTGAATGCATCGCTTCTTGGCACGTTGTTCTCTGGCAGTGATGGACTGCAGTCCACCGTAAGCTACTCATTTGGGCAGCAGACGAGGCACTCGTGAGCTTATGATAAGCGATTGCTACGGAATTGAAGGTTTAACGAGTTAATGCACGCTTCTTCACTCGTCATTTCTGTTATCCTGCAGACTGGAATATCGCGTTGTGAAGTCGATGCAAGATAATCGTGATCATCTTTGGTTTTTTTTACAGATCACACAAAACATTCATGTTTCTGTGATTGAGCTGCAAGTGCTGGGATGCAAGGAGATGCAGTTTCGGGTGCGCCGGCTCTAGCGTCTTTTGCTAACATAAGAAGGATCGTTTTCTACAGCACTCCAGTAATATCTTTCGCTTGGTTAGGGCGGTAACAACATTAAGGAACTAGTACGAGGATAGGCTGTGCAATGTATCTGCTGTGATCCATACCAGATAAGAGAGGGACATGGCCCGGTTTTGCCTGTTGCAGCTGTCTTGATGGCTATTCCTGCAGTTACACTCCGCCGTTGCATACCACCACTTCATCGGTATTTGGGTGCTTGACTTCTACACACATCGGTGAAGTGAATGAACAGTTATCTACTCCAATATATTCCCAAGTAATTGAACACATGGATTATATAAATAGCTACATGTATTGACCTAAATAATTGAAAGTGAGAATACCTTGATAACCCAATGAGAAAAAGGGATTAAAGTTTCGGTTAAAAACTTTTAGGTAAGTATGAAAGATTGATACACACTTGTAATTTTCCCTATGATCATATGAGAGCTTAACTAAAGCTGTATACGAATTTTTCTGTAAGCAAATGATAGTGAATTAAGTACTCAAACTCCAATGCATACTGAATCGAGTGTTTAAGATCAAGCTCTCAAAATCAAGCAAATTGAGTGATTAAGAACGAAATATGTTATAAATTGTGTGCCCAAGATCATAATGTATATAGCCGTGAGAGACTGTAACGTAACAGTGTTTTCAGTCCCAGCAATCGCAAATATAGAACTTACGTTCAATTGAGCGCGTTACTCGGAAGCGCCGATACCATGCACTGAATATGTCTGCCACCAGGTCATAGGTTTTCCTCGCATATCCTCCAGAAGACATGCACGAGAAAATGTTATGGTTAGCCATTAATTTTTTACGAGAGTGCACAGTGCCATGGCATTGCTCGTATCAAGACGAGGCGTACTGCCAGCCCGTCACTAAAGCATAACCTGACGCTGGTGTGGGCATCACTCGATCCCCTGGTATGCATAACCACGTTATGGCCGAGTCTTTGGTTGGCGTAAGAGTTTTTGCAGAAGGAAGCTGCAGGGCAGCCGGGGAGCAGGATGCTGGAGGAAGAGCAGGAATCCCAGGGGCTTGGCTACAGCCCCTGAGCTCATTGACGGCAAGCCTTCCTCAGGCACCTGCTTAAAAAATAAAACCTCTCAGGACCGGACGGACCCACAACAAAAAGCTGAACCATGCGCGCCGAGTAGCCGAGTTGCCTTGCAAAGAGGGCGGAGTACCCACTTCATTGTTCTTATCACGGCATTATACTTTTAACAGAGGCAGTGCAGTGGTTTATGTTCTTAAAAACAGATAAATAAACGTTCAGTGTGGATCTACCACAGTTAATTATGTACAAGTTTCGAGATGCTACGAGATGCCGAAGTTTATATAGTTGCCACTTCAGTATGGTGCCGCGTTTCCTCATCATACTTCAGTACGTAAGTACACGAACGTAAAGATTGCGTATCTGGCTGTGGTATCGTATCAGTACTGGCTTGTGGTAGGGGTGCCGCAGAGTCCCCATACCAGTATATTTACAATTCTTTCACGAACTAGAGGTGACTGCGGACGTTATACAATACGGTGGAGTATTATACATGAGCCTGGAATGGAACACTGTAACACCACCACCTTAGTAGCCACTCGCCTTCGTGGTTTTATATAAAAAATTATATTGTAAGAGAAGGTTCGCATGTGCCGAAGAATTACATTTTACTTAATTCACGTAGACGATGCAAATTATCATGTAAGGTGCCCCCTGTCCTATGCATGGGTCATTAAACAGCTATATTTATTAAAGAAGCAAAACTTTATCTTGAAAATTTTTTGCAGAAATCTCTAGTGTTTCAGTACGGCCTTCTCTGTTAATTTTCCGTCATGCTCTCTTGAACAACTTAAAGTTTGTGAAAAGCGTTTGGTTCATTAAAAAAAGAAGTATATTGGAGAAAACTTTCACTCCTAGGTTGCACGTAATGTTGACATAAGTTATTCGGATCTTTCATTCAGTATGTAAGAATTCACAAAGCATGAATTATACTAAAATAATTTCAAAACCATTACGTTCATATCCCTATTCACCAAGCATGGTGGACTCCCCCTGGATTCAAGACGGTAGTTAGCAGTCTTTGCCACGTAGGGTCAACGTGGCCAGGACGTTCTGCACTCCGTAATTGGGTGGCAGTTTGGTAGCCAAAATATAAGTGGTTTTGCCGCTTTCGTGTAAGGTGTTTTCCACATATAGATTTCTTCTGTGACAAGCGTTACACTGCGCCCACGGGGGAACCACATGAGGCCCAGCTGAACACCGGGTGGTTGTTACTCTGAGCCAATTTACAAAAAGTGAAGTAAATTTCGTGATGCAGAGGTAAAAAAGGCCTTATGGACCAACGTAGGCCCATCCACTCTGGCTTATTTTTTTTATTGCAAGGGTTCCTTACCCAATTGTATTCCCACCTGAAATTAAAAAAAAATGTATCGAGGTAGCTCAAGTTGAATAAAGTAGGGTTAGCCCTTCCATGCCTAACTTAATGTTGCTGCAATCCGTCAGAATTGCACTATTCGGAACTTGCCATAATGGTGGGATGATCTCTAACCCTTTAGTGCCTGTAAGAATTGCGCTATGCACTGTATAGAGCAATATATGCAACTGCACTATTTGTGTTAAACTATTTGTTAGAGCAGCAGAGGGGAATATCCATGGAGTAACCCTGTAGTAGAAGCGTTTCGGTTTTACCTGCAGCATTTTTTTCTATCTAATCATTAATCACTAAGTATATTTCAAACTTAGAGCGCCGTCGATGAGCACAAGGTGACCTAATCTGATTTGTTTCAATTTGCTGGGAGTCTCAGTGATGGTGGGCTTCCGATCCGCTAATTTGGTCCGAATTTCAGGCTGAAATCGTTCACCGATTAATCTTGAGACGGATTAGAGTTTTAGTTCGATCTCAGCATGCGAATCGCAGATGTTTGAGCACGTATATAAACACTGTATAAGGGTCAGTACCACAGCTGCCCATGATATTCTATAATGGATTTTCATACCATGCACAATGGTTCATTGGTTTATGCGAAGTCGACGCCATGCAGTCTGTTATTTGTGTTTGGAGTCACATAGAGTTAAATTTCGACCAGCTGCTGACTCAAATAATTTTCCCGCTTCTTGTCAGCATAATGGTGCCTTTTTGAACGCCAGGAGTCAGCGTGATTATTGAAATAGGGTAAGCATCCACCACCTACAGCGGATGACGCACTTGTCGGAAATTAGCTTACATTTTTTAGTATTTTCCACTAGAGGAGCTCTCGCTCTCAATTAAGGAGCACACTTCCGCCAAGCAAGGCAATGTTAACGACAGGTACAAATTAGTCGTGAAACTATTATTTCCTTTCTATTATAATCAAAATTTCATTACTCGTGCAGTAGTGCCTCTTGACATTAATTAATGACAGTTTCTGCACTATTCTTGAAGATCCGTCCGTAACGTTTGAGTTATATTCTGACATACATAAAAACGAACATAGACACAAAATGGCAAGGGACTGACAGATCTTCACAATAATTTGGTCAGTAACTCTTCGCAACATTGCCAAAAAGTCCTGTAATTTCATGAAAATACGTCGATAAAATTAATGTTTGAGTTATGTTGCCAAGAAGAAGAAAAAAGGCAGACCAACAAATAAACACACACAAACGGACAGACTCCTCACCAAAAGTCAACTACCAGTTTCTCCTAACATCCCAAACACTTCCTATAAATTTCATAGCCATCCGTTTATAACTTCTGGAGTTTTCATGGTCCTAAACAAGCAGCAAACTCGACTAAAATATAACCCTTTTTAGCGGAAGTTAACTAGCAATAGTGAATGACGCAAGACGACAATAAGCATCATTTTTATCACGCAGTGAGTATCCGCTCTAGAGTATAGACGCACTGGCGCTGCATGTCATGCCGGAATAGAAAAAAACAATTGAGCGTTTAGCACTGTAGAGCCTGGCAAATAAATCATTTATGAGAGAAAGGATTACGCTTTCACATTTGACTGCTTGGTATCCTCGACACGTTATTATCTTCTGGTAATATAAGAATATGATTATTATGGAACGTTATTACCAATTTTATATTTTTAACTTTGTCTATTAGAGTTACAGTGTTTTAAAGTTTTTGAAACTGGCCAGAGTCGCATTTTATTACCAATACGTCTTAAATACAATGTTGCAATCACAGAGTTGTTCCCAAACTAACATACTATGTTTTCAAACTCAAGGAAGACGCTGTGTGGGACTATAAAACTAAAAGTTTCAAACCTAAAACTCTATGCATCTGCAGTTCTATCTTTCTGCTATACAACATGCAGAAGGCAAAATACACAGTTAACTAAATTCACGAAAATGAATTCCCATCTTTGTTTACGGCCATTATGTCATGACGAAGTTCATGGAGTTTTACGGCACTGATCTTCATCAGATATTCAAGCGAGCGTGCTAAGACTCAGCGTTTGTTTAGATTGCCAAGCCTATTGTACTGCACAAGAGCATAAAAGTTCGCTCTTTGGTGCTCATCACAGCATGGAGCGGCGCCGTCAGTGGGGCTCTAACAGGCTGTTCTTGCAGCACTGAAATGCTTCATTACCTGCCTCGTGCTTACTTAGTATGCTGCGCTCTGCACAGCTGGACGTAGCATTGTTTGATGCAGCTCGCTGTTGTGAAATGAAATCGAGAAT
>LQNS02278140.1:7637779-7686808 GCA_001587735.2 Parhyale hawaiensis | reverse complement strand
GGATGAAGGTTTTTGTTAAATTTGTTGTTTTGTTGCGTTTTTTGTCAAGTGTCCCTTAATTCTGCTCACACTAAATTCATAATTATAAGTTAAATATACATAACTTTTTTCTTATAATTCGGATCGTAATAAATTCTTAGCATATTATTGAGGTATCCCAATACCTCTTTTGTGTTGAAATTTCAGCGTTGAACCTTTTACAGTTTTTGAGATATGAAATTTTTTATTTTTGTCTCTTAATTATGCTCGCAACTGTATATTTATAGTATATAATCTTGCTATAATAACTTCGCAATTTCATGAAGTAAGCACCACTATTAACTATCATTACTTAATGAGCATCGGAGAGGCAAAAAAATTTTTAAGTAATTAACATTCATACCTATTTACCTTAGTCACACTTGGGCTGATACACATTGCGTTGCTCCTATGTATTACATTACTTTATCTATAGTTATATATATATATCGGTATATTGCTCAACCTCTGTTTAGAATAAGGCAGTAGAGTCTTCCTCTAATGCCACAATTGAACGCGTATTATCTTCCGTATCACCGACGCGGTCTGCAGTATGTGCTGTTTAGTTCTGTGGCTTGCCACTAAGTGAAGGCTTGAGCTCTTGATATTATTGCACATCAGATATCTTCTTCTTCTTCCTGTCCCAACCGACGGTAACGGTCGACTTTACTGCCGCCCTTGGTCGTTGAGCGGCACTTGGCTGGCACCATGGCTGATCTTACGTTACGTAGTCCAGCCATGGCTGATCTTACGTTGCGTAGTCCAGCCATGGCTGGAACAGTCTGCATTAGCAAAACATAGCTTTATATGGATATGGATGCTGGGCATGTTGCGTAGTGCGCATGCAATGAGTAACTAGAACGGAAAGCATTTTAGACAGCTAACCAGAGCAAAGAGTTGCCCTATATATGGCCTCAAGTTGTGTCTCGTTGTCCCCCTCCTCCACCCTACCGCTTTTTGGGGGGCGTTATGGCCAGCTGTTCTGACCCATTTGTTATAGAAGATTAGACTGAGTGGCGACGCGACCCTTTCAATTTTATTACAATAAATAGAAAAATTGGTTTTTCATTAGGGCGACAACTTAGTTTTCTGCAATGGAAAAGCATTTTAGCTATAAGAATCACGGGACATGGCTCCAAATGTTCAGCATGAAGATGGCCAAAAAGGCGTCTGACCGATAATCTTCCAGTACAAAGCTTACGCTGCTGACATCCTGGGAAATATAAGACAGTGAAAGGTCGAGCCCAGCTCTGGATTTTACTATCGCTTGTAGGTTTGTGAGTGATAGCAAATTACTAGCTATACATATTCGTAGGAAATTAGAGGACTCGACGGAAGATTTACACACTGAAATGAAGATTGGAGGACTCCCAGAAGTAAGTAAGAAAGCCCAGAAGGCTTTCTTACTTACTTCTCCAAAACTGAAATGAAGTGTAACATTATGTAATGCACACAATTAAGTAAACCATGATTCTAACTTATCTATCTGCATCTTGGATACGCAGATCGCTCGAAGTATGGAAGCACATTCACAGCATTTTCTGACCAATTCGAAAGATTTATAAACTTCTTTGAATTTTTGGCAGTACGGGATGTAGGATGGCAATAGCCTTGACCAAAAGCGCAACACCCTTTACCTAAGCGTAATAATTGGCCGAGCAACTCGCCGCCGACCTCCGATAATTGAGTACGCTGTGTTTTTCCATGCGTTGTAGAATTCTACGACGGTGTTGTAAAAGGTTTTCAATTCTTGCAAAAGCTCACGTGGTAAATTTTGCACAGTTACTCCTCTGGTCGCTAGAGTGTAATTCAGTTTCGTAGGGATAACACTATTTACATACAGCCTTGTCGAACGCAGTGTTATTGCATTTATTACCTCCCTCATGGAGTTTGTATATTTTCCGGGATTTGCCTACTTGCTTGTTTCTACATCTGTCTGTCTACCATTTGTCTGTTAGTATTACGTAGCTTGGCTAAGGTCTGCGCTCTCGGAGAGCTTCTTCGGTAGTTATTATTAAAGCTACACGCCCAAGTGCCATGGGACGCGTAAACCTAAATGGCGGGCCGAGCAATTCCAAAAGGGCCGCAATGTTGCTAAAGACTTGGTTCCCGCTGCAGAATTTTGAACGTATTCGCTCAGCTAATGGTCCGTCCGACTGCTTTGTTGTGTTCCTGCGTATAAATACAACTTGTCTCTACCAAACGATTGACTAAAATGCTAGTCGTCAAGTTAGTAAGCTTACACAAGTGGCACCTGTAAAGTTTCTGCTGTCTGCATATTATCTGCTATTTATGCAACACGACAGCCTGCGCGGACGACTAGGTGAAAGAACACGTTCAAAAGACTACCAGGACTCAAGGAAATGACTCGAAGGATTGCAAATCCATATCCACAGGGCCAGAAACAGCTGCCAGAAATATATTCTCGGCCAACACCGATCGCGGGATGAAATACCGTCTGAACCGATGAGTTCGGCACCAACAGTCACCAGTGTACAAAAAGTTGCGCCTTTGCCGTACCTCGCGGGTTTCTCCCAAATCTCTTGGGCTAGAGAAGGTGCAGAGTAGCAATTGAAATTAAATGTTATTGGCAGCTTTACCTACAATTTCGAGTAATATCTATGCAAGGTGTAGGTGAAGAAAACTGACTGAATTTACGGCAGTTTTAATTTTTTTTACAGTAGTGTAAATTACTCTACTCCAGCTTCTTAGCTTCACAAATCCAACAAGATAGAGTAAAAGTACATAGACCTATCGTCCCGACCCAAGGAATATTGAATATGATTTTTCAGGAGAGTAATATATGCCAGCTACCCAACGGTATATAAGCAGTGAAGATGCCAGACCTTACAAATTCACTTTCTTAGCTATTATCCCAAAACTTCGCTGCATAATAATTAGTTACACTATACTAGCATCAACGTTGTCGCGAATGATGTATTTTAGTGAAGGCATTAAGCTAATCGGCAATGAATTTGTTGTAACACCGACAAGTACTTAAATCATCGCCTAAGTTATTGTTAAAGCTTTCAGCCACACGGCTAGCAGGCATTCAGCAGCCGGCTTCTTGACCAACAACGTATGTTTAGCGGCGCTTTATTGTATACATTAGATAGGGCTAAAAAATTTGCATTAATTCCAGCGATGCGATTGAAGTGTCTGATAGGAACACGAAGCCACTTAGAATATTCAGGCGCAGTGGTGTTAAGGAGCACACAGCTATTACTGATAATGTTAACCTTCGATGATCCCCTGGTCGTAAACGCTTCCACGCACACGACGACCCCCCCTCCCTTTGGCGGAGACAATATTCCTGTCAGTGACGTAAGCTCGCTGGCGTTCAGTAGCCCACCTACGCTTTTTGTGACTGATATTTATCATGACTATAGAGCCGCGTCGTACTCTTAAAGCACGAATATGCATCCATTATAGGTAGCTGCGGCTGATGCCGCCCCTGAGGATCGACTATTTAAGACGATGAGTGTACACTGTTGATGACACAGGCTTAATTACGTGAGAAATCTTAATAGAGAAAATCAACATCAACGCAACTCGTCGGGACCCAGAAAAAAGGATGGATATGGATGCATATATTAAACTGTAAAACGGGATGATAACAACATCCCTGATGCGTATTTTTAAAAACACATCATTGGAAAAAACCCATAAAGCATTGATGTATGCACTCTTGTTCTGACGAAATATTTTCGTAATTTAAATTTCTGTTTTCAAAACCCGGGATGTGGTTCTTTCTCACTGTAGTGTTTTCCATAGCCAGTCGCATATTCTGACAGCTTTATTATGCAACTTTATGGGTGATTATTAAAATTTAACAGCGTTCTCATTAGTCTCCATAAAAATTCTGCTAAATTTCTTTTTTTTTTGTCCTATATGTCACCTCATTAGTTAATGATTCCAATATGAAGAATATTCTATTAAAAGTATATCTTTACTCTAGTAGAAGCAATTTTTAACTAGCGAAAAGATAGCCGCACACGCCATAGTACAAGAAACAGACAGCAAAATAATAGTAATAAAAAACTTTAAGATTCTGGCAGATCTTCTGTGCTTCTCAACAAATTCCCGCGGTTTGGTTAGAGCTTCGAGACGGAAGTGCAGGACCCCCTCGAGGTCGGGGGACAACTTTTTTTTTTTTAGAGTCGAGTGCATTCCGGGGCGCTATAATTAACAGAGAACACTCGCTAGACAAGAGACCGCATATAATCTCCTTCCACACTGTGTGAGTCATTCCAGCCATTCTCTTGACTTAACTCAGTCCACACCAGCCGAAAACTCTGCATGTGTTTAACTGAAAAACGGAAAAAAATCGAAGGCTCACAAGATAGTTTTTTGGTCTCAATGCGTACTGTTTAGCCTAATTTCTTTTATTTTTGTTTCGAATACTACTAAGTCCTTTTTTTTTGTCGTAGTTAACACAGCTTTGTGCCAAAAGATTTAGTAAATGTTATTCGTCACGTCAGATGCCTTAGCAAGTGTCACAAGTAAAGAAAAAGAAAGGGTTTGCTATATCTTTAAGTTTAGGATGAATTAAGAGTCAGAAAGCTGTGCACATTTTTTATTGCTTAAACGGACATGCGGATGTTGACTACTACGTATTGGTGCCAAAAGACCGCTGTGTGAGCTCCACCTTGAGATTCCGAACAACAATATGCGGTGTTTCGCCATAATAGGAGTGTTTGAAATTTCAAGTTAAGTTAACGTAAAGTAAAACATTAAGTTATTGAAATTAACATGCATTAACCTTACTGACATTCCCCAGCAATGTGGAGGGTTGGGGGTCGCAGATATTGTCGCATGGAGTCTTCCGCCACTCGTGCCTTAGCTATAGACAATCTGTGGTCGACTGCAGCCGTATACTGCTCTGAGGCCTGTTGGTCTATATTTACAGCACAAACCAGTGCATGCGGGTTTCCCAGTTGGGTGTACGGTCAAGTTGATTTTACCTTTACCCATTAAACGCGGGCCAAACACTTGTGTTCTTGGGCCTTTTAACCCATTCAACACAGGTCAATTTCTGCCTATGTGACACGGGTCTCGTTCGAAGCCACACCAAATGAAGCATCAGCTTTCTAGTACTAATTAACTAATACTCATACAAGTGAATCGCCTGCAACTTGCGTAGTGAAAACTTATATTGCTTCTCTTTTACTTCTTTCGGTTGAGTTTTCATTTTGTAGTGTTGTGACACACGGAACAGCCCGTGGTGGATAAAGTTAATTCGGCCTCCGTTGATCTTAAAAATGAAGATGACTGCACTTCCTTGGTTATTACCTGCTGAGTAGAACTAGATTTTCAAAGTTATGAGCATAAGCAGACTAAATGCTTCGTGTTGAAATATTTCAATTGCATTCAGTACAGTGGTCCTGTAACATCAATAGAGCAGTAGCAGAACTGGGCCTTTGTCGCTGCTTGTGACCAACTACGTCCTATAGCCACAAAATAAAAAGAGTCGGAGGCCGCAGATATGTGGCCTTTTTAATTTTGTAAAGGAGCCGCAAGTAGATCCAAGTGACCGGCTCTGTACGTACATACTGTACAGTAGCACAGTGGACGCTACGTAACGTACGCAGAACGTGCTTTTCACAGAGCACGTAGAACAGTTAGGAGTTTCAGAAGTTTACGCCCACAAGGATAGCTCAATGTATCTTGATTTGTCCATTTCGATCGAGATAATTTATTCTGATAAGCCAGAACTTGTTCGGAACTTCGATCTTGAACGTTTTACTCACCAGTTTACCCCTTGTAAAATATAATCAGTTTGTGATTAACGCCTGAAGCTCGATGCATCGCGATCAATCGAATTCGTATGATCAAAGTTCAAGACAAGTTAAGGTTAACGGGATGAGATCATCTTAGTATAAGTCAAGCAAAGAACTTACTTTTAATTGCATAGGATATTGTAGCTATTATACCAAGATGCCAAAGATGGTTCGGCAGCAAGGACCGATGACGCTGTTGGTGATTGTTGATTCAAACATAGTATGTAACCCGCGTGATGTGTCAACGCTTTACGAATCAACCAAAAATTCTTTGGTTGTGATATCTTGTGTGGGAAGGGAGGCAACGTTCGGGCCTCTTGCCCGCAATTCTAGAACACACGTAACTGCAGGGTACTAGTCCAAAAATACCGAGCCCAGAACTCTAGCCTAAGAACATTACCCTTAGCCATAACCTTAGAACACTAATCCCACGGCAATAACCCTAGAACTCTAACCCGAGAATATTAACCCTAGACAACTAATCCTAGCACCCTAACCCACGACACTAGCCATAGAACACTAGTGCTGGAACACTCACCCCAAACATTAACCACAAAACACGAATACGAACACGAAACAGCTAATCCTAGAACACTGACCAACAACACTAATCACAGAACACGAAAACTACTCCGAGACAGCTAATCTTAGAACACTACTCGCAACACTAGCCCTAAAACACCAACATGCGGTGGACCAGACTCCATTTCTACAAGTCGAAATCTTTGAGAAGTGTTACAGGGTTCACGCAATTATTAATAAGTGTTACAGCGTTAACACAATTGTTGATAAGTGTTACAGAGTTAAAGCAATTGTTGATAAGTGTTACAGGGTTCACGCAATTATTGATAAGTGTTACAGGGTTAACGCAATTACAGGATTAACGCAACTATTTCCAGTCTCTGCTACCTCACAAAAAAAAGTATTTTTCCCTCAGGAGTAATATAGAACAAAAAAAAAAAACTTTTAGCAAAATAACAGCCTGGCATGAATAGAGTTAAGGGGTTAAGTTAACTTGAAGAAGGAGCATAAATCACTTATAGCCAGTTATACCGTCCAGTTGGATCCCGAGGTCCACTGAATAATAGTGCTTTTTCCAAGAAAATTAACGATTTTGAATGAGAATAGTAAATGGTTAATTTTCATACTTTGCGTTGGGGTCTGTAAACTCTACAGTGTCGGCTGGAGCTCGTGACGCCCACAACTTTTGGAGGACAACGCTGCATGTTGCGATACCTTATGTTACGATACCTTATGTTACGATACCTTATGTTACGATACCTTATGTTACGATACCTTATTGGGGTGGTATTGCATTACTATTAAGTCTCTTCGTCATTATTGACAATGAATGTCCTGAGTCAGGCATACTACGAGATAGGAGTATGCGATATTTAAGTTTGACCGTAACTCAAAGTAACTTAGCACCACTGTAAACTTGGCGACAACAAAAGCTGGCGGTATTATTCCTAAAAAGCTTTTTGTTATTCGAGCAATTTTCTATGGGGACCGGATCTCTAGACAAAATTGTTCTAACTATGATGACAGGTATCGCAGTAAATCCTAATCATCTTGAGTGGTTGGTGAAAATTTCTCTACAAAACGTCCCACTGGGCTAGTGATGAAGATTGCTGATTCACTCATTGCCTCGACGTTGGCGTAGATGCAAAGTAGAGGAAAAATTACTTTAACGATAGTTGTGTTTGTATTTACCGTACCTGCTGGAGCTGAAAATCATCGTGAAACTTATATCAGCTTCATGTTTTTTTTCTAACTTTTGTATCCGGACAGGTGGTAATATACAGATGATTGTAAGAGAGCTAGTCAAAATCTTTCGTTGACTGTGCTGCAAATTTCTACGTTCAGAACACTCCTAGATAAACCGTAACGTATATAGTTAACAAAAAATTAGAATTTACTTATAAAACTCATGTTTCCACCCCAACCATCCATTTGGTGAAATGCATATATTAAGATAGAAATTAATTAATATACTAAACAACGCTTCTAAACAGTCCCTTCCATTTGCGACAGACCATCAAAAAACGTGATAGCAGAACCCCATGCAGGGAGATAAAAACTGATTTACTAAAGTGAACTTCGAAGACGGTCCCTTCAATTTGCACCACACCACCAGAAAAGCGCCTACTGGACCTCATGCAGAGAAACATGCAATATACCATTATCTGGACAGCGTTTAGCTCACTTGCTGTCAACGTGCAAATCGCGTCAGCCCCGCTAATGGTAAATTAACATCACATAAACCTTATCACTGCATTTGTCCAATGTTGGAGAACGGAGATAAAACGGGTTTTGGTAGAGATTTGGTTACTTTGCCAATGCTGCACAGTACACAGTGGCCTGCTCCTACTTTAAGTGTCTACGATTGGCCCGAGCAGATACATGAATTTGGCGGCATAAATAATTTGTATCACACTGTTAAACTCCACAGTATATATACAAGTTTCAAACTCGTACACAACACATCTCTTAAGTTGCTCGTACTTCACATGTTGAAAACTGGACATGGAACGCAATGGTTTACGTAGTAGAGAAACTAATTTGTCTAATGACTTGCCAGAGAGATGACGTCTCACATGCGTGGTTATAAGAGAACAGGTTTGTGGCCTTTATAGCTAAGAGTAAATATAAATGTAGACTCAGGTTCCTTGGGCTACCCTGCTACCTTAATAATCGCAGCTTATGATGGATCAATGATAAATGGCGAAAAGTCGACGCAGCGATCGATCTGGGCTGCAAGAAGGTGAATAACTTGGGCGACTATGAATACTTCATGTCTCTTATGAAAACTACATGAAGTTTTTTGTGCAGTGTGAGGTTATAGTACCTCGAATATTATGAATCTTCGTATTATTTCTGTTCGAACTGTGATAGCTGGTCAATCATACAGCGTCATGATCATAAGGTCGAGAAGTCTATAAATCACTGATCCCATAATTGTATAAAATCACTTAAAACACATTGTTTAACAACATATTTGGTGATACGTTTCTTTAAAATTTTCGTTGCTGATAGCATAGATCTAAACACAATATACATTTTTTAATTCTTGAAATCAGCGCACCGTTCTTCCTCTAAAAATTTGGACGTCATTTTCGAAAGTTTTGGTCGTTTTTGCTTTGCACAGAAAAACATTCGCCTATCCCGGACTTATTATATACGGTGTAGCCTTGTATGAACGTGCACAGTACACTGCAGTGTACTGTTAGCAGCTAACCCGGTTAAAGACAGTTTTGCAAGAGGAACAACCGTCGCTGGTAAACAGAAAAAAAAACATATCTCATGAGAGACTAAGAATTTCATAGATAAATTTAGTTGGAAAGTTTTGAATCACCCACCATATTCTCCCGATTTTGCTCCAACAGATTTTCATCTCTTTATAAGCTTGCAGAACCACTTATCAGGGCAATGACTTACTTAAAAAAAAGAGGTTGATATGAAGCTATAGCTACTTTTTTGAGTAAAAAAATCTTTGAAGATGGTAAGAAAAAGCTTATCGAGAGATGGGAAGAGGTCACTGATATGAATGGCGGTAATGCTGATGATTAAAAAAAGTTGTATTTTGCTTAATCTTTATTTTCATTTAAAAACAAGAAAAGAAACAGAACGTTCATTCCAAACTGATAACTGTGTCATTTTCTTTTAGTAAATAAGAACGCACGTTGGTTTGAGACCCTTAATTTCATAGCGCGTGTAGTGGCGTTGATGTAAAGAGAACATAAAATCGACTGTGTCTTACGACGTTATGCACCTACTTTTGAGCGAGATAATCTAAACTGATTTGTTTTAACTTGGATGGATTGAGATTGAAGCCGTCGGGTGCGTAATCGGATGGCGATTATGGTGTGAAATTTTGATCCAAAGCAATGAAGTGAACGCTTAAGATTGAACTCTTCACCAAGTTAGAGCTAATTGGATTTGACTTCCTCCCGGAAGTGAAACAGTCGAAGAAGCGTTAATAATTAAAACCTTCTTTCGAATTTATTTTTCATACCTTCAAATAAAACACTCCCCGAAAATTAGTTTCCTGTACCTCTCCCTTCCATCAATGACGACTTTTCATGAAACAGATTTCCACTGGCTCATTCCATGGAACTTCATAGCTTTATAGGGGCTAGCATTTTAATATTAATATTAAGTCAATTCTAGTGTTGCTTCAAGGACCACTACACAAACCGACCGGGCTCCTGCAACCAAACAATGTGCACACCTTGCACGTACATAAATTATTGGTGCGTGGGCGGCACGCCATGTGCCAGTAAACTGGATTGTCTCGGATCACCTGCCGCAGCTTCAGATCCGGGCAAATATTCTTCCTCCTGCAGCCAGAAATTCCACCCGACAGCTGCTAGCTGCACTTTAACCTTCTGCTGACTGACTGTATTGTAGATCGCGCCTTCATCCGCGCCTTGATTAAATGAAGTCTTAGCATCATATGATACCAAGCGCAATGGTCAACGCTACTCATCATTAAACAGAGAAGCCTCAGTCAGAGTTAGTTTGTATTTACCTTATAAAAGCTACCTAAATCTATCACATTCCAGTATAGATTTATCTCTTTAAAGGTAAACAACTATTAAGTTATCTAGAAATTGTATATGAGCCTCAACTTTGCAATTTAATTTGGAAACTTTCTCCACCTTCCTAAAAATTTTCAGACAGTCATTTGTCAATTTCCTTAAAACTACTCGAGTAGTTTTAAGGGAATGACTGTCTAAAAATTTTAGGAAGGTGGAGAAAGTTTCCAAATTAAATTATTAAGTTATCTGTATGATGATATCTCTGAGTATGCAATATTAGTTTCATCATCATTGAGATAAACATGACATGACGAGTTAGCTTAACCCATATACTGACGGGACGTGCACGTCCCGCATCAAAATTTTCATTATTAAAACCGGTGCGGTGTTTCTTGCTCTGGAAAGTTGGACAACATATTTAACAACCTGTCTGAAGTCAGTGATTGTATTTTCTTTATGAATCAACTACACTGTTGGTGAGCTAAAGTGACTACAATGATAGTGTCTTCTAGGAGCTTCTTTTAAAACCTCATAAATGAGCAAAGTTTTCGTAGCGAAAGGGCTAAGCGTTACACAGCAGTCTAAAACAAAGGAACACTTCTGTTAGGTCCTTAGATACAACAAGCGTTTTTAAGGCTACCAAGGTTTGATGCTGATTCTGAAGTGCAGTATTTCAAAAGTTGCACTTGGTACCGTATATATTTAGGGGCCTCATACAGAGTCTGGTCATTTTGATTGGCATAAAAGTAATAAAAAACAATGGTTTTCTAATTCTGAAAACTATAACGACGTCTCCAGCAACCAGTTCATAAGTCTGTAATTTGTTTTATAGAACTTTTGCTTGTTACCACAATAATGAGTCGTACACTTTTGTGGCTTGTATAAAAAGGTTTTTATATGAGGGTAATACTAGGAAGTTCTGGTAGACAATGGGTTGAGAAGCTCTTAGACACTCTCTTTCATTCCTAAACACGAAAGAAGAAGAATGTATTTAAAGCTTATTGCAAAATAAGACCATAATTACAAATGAAAGTACAGACAGTATTCTAATGTTACCAGCTGTTATCAAGACGCTATAATAATTGTTGATACATAAATACTCTAAGTGTATAGTGCGTAGGCAGCAGTTGAAATCATCAGTATATTAGTTCTTTTCATTTTAAGGAAAACGAAATCTTGTAAATCTTGTGACGTTTCACCATTTGTAGATCACAGATCCAAGACTGCAGTCGGACATTCGGGCATAGACCATGGGTGAGCCCATCCTATGTTATGGAGATTATAGGGAGCCTTGGTACTCTTGGACCGAACCCCACACTGTCTGAAGGGGGCTGCAGCTGAGAACTCGTAAAGATCGACCTCAATTCTGGTGAAGCCCCTAACGTCACTTTTTAACAGAACGTGACAAGCTGGATTTATTTTTAAAAACTAGTGGGACAATAAAAGTTGAAAGTGCTATAAAATACAAGTTTATCTTTGAACTTGAGATGCACTGTAAGCATTCTGCCATAGCTTTGACGGGAAAAGGATAGCGGTAAAAAATGCCATAAAAGTCCACAACTTTACGGATTTTCCGCAACATATATATATATACTATGTCTTCCCTATAAATAGTAGGAGCAATAGGCGTAACCCCTCTGACTATTGAGAGCAGCGGAAAAAGTAAAAGCATGAATGTATTATAGTGAGAAGAAACTACGTATGTCCACCATCCCCGTTACCAAATTTAAGATAGGATGCAAGATCTTGGAAAAAGTGCACAGATCTTAGAAAACAGAAAGCCTGTTATAACACGCGTGTGCATAACAGAGTTAACCTAAGGGTATAAATTCGGTGATGACCTTCATCCTATTTTTACCTCCACCAAGGAGGTTGTGTTTTTGCCGAACTTAGTGTATGTCTGTCATCAAGATAACTCCAAAAGTTATCAACGAATCATTACGAAACTTACAGGGTTTGTTAAGCAGATTAAGAGAAACAGATGATAAAATTTAAGTAAAGATCCATTCAATAGTTTGTTTGTTTGTTTGCTTGTTTGTCTGCCTCTTTTTTCTTAGTGCCATAACTCAAAAAGTTATAAACAATTTTTAGTAAAACTTACTTGAGTTGTAAGGTACTGTATATTACAAAGAATAAATAACCAAATGTTTGTTATGATCGATTGGTCCGTTTGTTTGTCTCTATGTTTTATTCTATGTTCTTCAGTAATATAACTCAAAAAGTTATGACCGGAGTTTTATGAAATTTACAGAATATATTAGAAACGCTAAAAGACATAATTGACCAAATTTTGGAGATGATCGATTCTTCAATTAGACTAATGTTTGTCAGCAAGATAACCTTCAAAATTATGAACGGATCTTCATAAATTTTTTAGGAATAATTAGAAATGCTGACAGAAACAAATGACAAGATTTTGGTGGTGATCGGTGAGTCCGTTACTGTGTTTGACTGTTTCTCAGAACATTACTCATGAAGTTACAGAGCCAGTTATCACTACCTAAAGGAATAAATTACCAGATTTTGGTGCTGATAAACAGGAAATCATAGCTTCAGAACCAACTTGAAGTTTTCGTTAACATTGCTTTGCTTGGCGGAGGTGTGCGCTCTCAGAGTGTTCTACTTTTTATTACCTCCGCCAAGTAGATTACCTTTTTGTCGGGTTTGTCAGTCTGTTATTCTGTTTACCCGTCTGCCTGTCACCAAGATTACTCAAAAAGTTTTGGACGGATTTTGACGAAACTTCATGGATTGTTAGGTATGTTAGGAAGAACAGATGATTAACTATTGGTGAAGATGTCCATCCGTTTCTTTATTTCTCTGCCTATTTTTTGCGAGCACAATAACTTAAAAAGTCACATACGAATTTTCATGCAATTTACATGAGTTGTTGAGTATACATAACAAAGAGCAAATGATCAAATTTTTGCATTGATCTGTGGGTTCGATAGTTTGTTTATCGATGTGTTTGACTTTATGCTGATTAGCGCAATAACTCAAAAAGTTATGGATGGATCTTTATGAAATTTGCAGGAATTTTTAGCAATGTTAAAGGACATAATTGATTAAACTTTTCTGATGATCAGTTGGTCCGTTTCTGTATTTAACTTATTTTTGTTAGTAGTATAACTCAAAAGCTATGAACGAATCTCCAAGAAAATTACAAAAGCTGTTAATACTGTCAAGAGGCACGAATGATTAAATTTTGGTGTTGATATAAAGAAAATCATAGTATTAGAGTCAATGTTAATTTTTCGTTACTGGTGCCTGGCTTGCCGGAGGTATCCACTCTGAGAGTGCACTAGTTGTTTCCTGTATCTGCCCGCACGCGTGTGACATTCATTCGCCTATGAATTTTGTACAGCAGTGCAAGTATCGGCTGCGGAAGATGGTCAACGTACGATCAGATTATCAATGCATATTTTGTAATTCTCGTGCAATTCTTGAGACACCTGCACTGCCAATTTCATGAAAGTCCAATAAGTTGTTTCTTTCTCTAATGGCTTGTACTCACGCCAGTCAAAACAACGAGTTTCCTTAGCTAATCGTGCGAACGTTTTGGTGAGCCCTCGCAAGTACAGCTTTGTTCATATAAAAAATGGTGCAAAAAATGTAAGCAGTCAATTTATTTTGCAATATTAAAATGGACAAATCAACGCATTCGGAAATGGGGATGACAAAACACTTTTTTTTTTACTAGCGGGTGTACTGTACAGGCCTTAAAAATTATGAAGGTGTATCCGGTGACCTGTTCAAAAAATGGGCATAAATTTCTTTTTAATATCTGAGGTTAGAAAATAACTTTCTATGATAAACAAAAATACTTTTTATAATAGTTCCAACAAAACGTTTGTTAGAGTCAAGTTTCAGTAGTGAAATTAAGGGTTACAGCCGGAGTTAATATTAAAATAATAAATACAAGAGTTGGACGGACGTTAAATGTACGTGTTTGGCTTCTCACTTGCACGATTTCGAAAGTTCGGAAAGTTGAGTTATACCTTTGTACGGACGTGAAATTCTCTGCATTAAGTGTAAGCCGCTCGTTGAGTCACCTGCTTCGAGGTGTAACCTGAAAACGTCAAAACCCTTCGCACGTGACAAACCCCAGCACCTTCCCCATCTCTGACTCCTGCTCACGAGGCACATTCACGGACGTCATCGTCGGCAACCAGGCTGAAGGTTGGCCAAAAGTAGGTGTAGTCTTTACACTTATGATATTTTTTAACAAGTACTGATGATGAAATGTAAATATAACTTTCAAGTAGAGTGAGAGAGTGTACCTGTTCGTACTGTTAACACAAGTTATATAAGTGGGGAATATATTATTTTTTTTCGTTTTTTGGTACTATCGTTTAAGCTGTACTGTAGTGCTAAAAAAATATGCGCTTCAGGATGGTGGTTTGTCTCTACTACAATACTTTCTCTATTTCATCTCTGAACAATATCGGCACTTTTCTAATACATGAAAAATTTACTAGTGAAGGTATGTATTTGCAATGAACTCCATATACTTAGTTCACCATCACCACTACTCATTTGATTGCATATGCACGGCATTCTTTAACACTTCACTCTAAGATTCTCAGGACCCGATATAGCATTGAGCCAATCACAGGCTACCAGCCATTTCTTCCCACTCCCAGTCAGTCCTCCAGCCAATCAGCAAGCTATCCAGGCTTCAGCCACAGTAAGAATTTGAACTTCCGATCACCATAGCGATGCCATCTCCTTTTATTTAAGCCCCTCGATACCAGCACAGCCAACCGTTCGGCCAGGATCATACCGTCGTACAGTCACGACGGGCTCCTTGCTAATTGCATGATGCATTTTCCGGGGGCAAAAACTTTAGCGATGAACAGCTGCGCCGCAGGCATATATTAACCCTTCCTCTGATAGCGCTGTCCATGCACAGCACTTTGACTGTGCTATTCCTACTAGACAGCCAGATTAATTTCGTGAAAGAACGGGTAAAGAGATGCTCTACCCAATGCACTCAGTGTTGTTATTTTAAGAAAGAAGAAAGTGAGAAAAGTCTTTTGAGTCTGCACATGAGTAAGTAAGTGAATCTGTTGTCAATTATTCAGTTTTTCATGCTGTTTCAATTTGTGTTAATCCATAAGTAAACTTCATATAAATTTATACAACCAAGCACACGTATTACCAACTGGCTAACATGGTGAGACGAAGACGTGACTTCGATTAAAAGTTGTAAGATCTAACGAACTGGAGAAATAAAGAAAACTGGTGATAGGCTTCTTCCGAACTAAAAGAATAATGCTGGCTTACACTTCGAATATTGTGCACAAGGTATTGCAATGATTTGGTGCCGTATAACCAGATAAATCCATGTGGAATGCTGCATGGTGGGCGGCATATTTACATGGCCAGTGAGTATTGAATAAGTGGGGAAGCTGATGGCCCTGCCGTCACGGGGCACAATTAATCGATGCGAAAAACCCGCACGCGTTCCCGTGCACCGAATGGGACCGCCTGCTTCGGCGTGATCGGGCAGCATCAATACGGCTTTAACTTTCGTAGATTCTTGAGGAGCTGAGCTCTTTTTGAGACAACGATTTTTCCACTGTAAAATACTTCGCAGGAATGGTGAGTTTCCCAAGTGGAATCCGCGCGACACCCGTTAAAGAACCAAAAATGGTATTAACTCAGTTATCCATTTCTTAACGTAACTCTGAGCTGCTCCATGCAGATGTTAAAACCGTTAATCAGCCGAAAATTCCGTGAAGACGTGGATCGCGTACGGTTACATATCTAGGAATCTTATCCGCCGAATTCAATAATTGCTGCTTGAGCTTGGCAACCACAATCACCCGACATGACACCGCACTGACTTCTTCTTCTTTCGAAAACTCATAAAGAGGAGCTATATCTAGGCAACGCCTGTAGAATAAGCTCAAGAACTGCGGACGGCAAACAGTCTATGCATGTATGCTGTTTCAGCTGCAGTTAAGCAGCCACATACACGGGGTGTTCCAGTCACCTACATATCGTACAATATAACATATTATCCGTAAAACCTTTCTTAAGTGCAAGCAACGTAATTCCGGCTATCGGCTTTCTTACACCGTAAAAGAATGCTTAAATTTTAAGCGCTTGTTCTTCATCGTCATCATTTATCCCGTAAAGCTTTCTAGTTGTATATGATGATACCAAGTCATAAAAATCATGCCCTCGAAAATTTACGAATATACTGTAAAAAAGCGGAATCGTTCTCTTAATTCAGTAATTACAGAACAAGCATAAATTGTTGCGAGACTTTTTTTTATCATTTTTTTCCTACTGTCGCTTTTCCCGCAAAATTTACTGATAGTTTCTACATTGCAACGCAATTCAATAGTTTAGAAAGTGCTCCCTACTTATAACAGGGCTAATTTTTGCACGTTTTGTATCAATACTAGTAAAGTATAAAAAAAACAATGTACAGTTTGAAATATTTCTTATGCGCTACTTGAAATTCATGGTTACTTCGTCACTCTCAATTAAGTTCGTATGCCGAATTTGAAACTTTGCGTATACAAGGACTTGGACCTATGCTCTATCCCTAGCCAAAGCCAGACTTGAGGCATATTTGATTCGCACACTGGAATAAAGAAAATCTAATCCATACAGCCTCAGCTTGTGAAGAACGCCAATCGTAATATTATGTTTTCGATTCCTCACCCTGGGGTGAGTTACAAGCAGTAATCGCAAACCGAACACGCTGGAGACGCACACAACCTCGAGTTTTAGACCGTTTCATGTGTTATCTGTTTTCGATAACTGGCCAAAACTTGATTTAAAGTGTCGATGTAAAGCATCGTACGAATAAAGATCCGTACGAATAAAGCTAATCAGATTAGATTCCCTTGCTGGAAATGAACGAGTCGATAACTCCTTTTAGTCCACTGATGAGTACATGCAGCGATGCGTCAGCTACTGACTGCCCGAACAAGAGAATTTCAAGCGGCCTGCTGGGGTGCCTTTTCACCGCACGTCAAAACTGCGCTTAATGGAGAACTTCTGCAACACAAGCGACCAGGCTTTGGGGCTAATGTATAATTGGACAAAAACAAGCTGCAGAGACTTCATAAAAGAATATTTTCAGCACCAGCTGAGTCTGGGGCAAAGGTAATAAAATAGAAACAATGAGAAGCTTCACAGAACAGGATTTTTACCACGAATAAGCAGAACAATTTCAGTGCAGAATAAAAATTCATGCGCAGCGTGCACGTCACACGGTGAAACTGTGTAGGTAAATGAGAGGCATAATAATACCCACAACAATAATGATTAAATAGCACAAAATTCAATAAGTTTAGCATCAATTGAAGCTTTGTGTGAAACAAAGCAAACAAATACTTAACCTAATTGTCTAAGCGTATATATCACTATTACCGAATGCCGCATATGGCAAATGTTCTCACATGAACAGAGACGTGCTGAAGAAAGTCTTAAAAACACACAGATGAATTATTGGAGCTCGTAGAGAGCTAGATGAATGGTGATGAAAAAATACTCATACCAACCCGCTCAATGGAGAGAAGCGCCGTTGTTCGACTCGCTAGAAGATTAAAATGCAGAACTCGAAAAAACATTTTTCACTAGAGCGTGTACAGAGCGACGATATCCTGTACATAAATTGTAGTCCTGTCTTAATAAATTGATGAAGCAATGCGAGTTTATTTTATAACTAGTGGACCCGTGCGTAAAAAAAAATTCACGCAATAATCGATATGTTTGCTCTCTTCTGTGACTGACCGTTGCCGCATTTGCCCCGCTCACGCTTATTAACAACTCGTATTCCCTTCCGTTGTAACTTTCTTCTACAAGTCTTCCTTGTCACTGTGCCTCATAGACGCTTCATCTCTCTTCCTTCTTGAGACTGTAGTAGTCTCGTTCTTCTTTTACGTTCCCTATCCTCTTTCTTAATTACACGTGCGTCTTCCAAAGTAAAAGCTTAAGTAAAACACTGTAATAAACTTGAATGCCACTCCAGTCAGCTGGAGGCCTCTGAAGCGAAATGTGCCCTCTCAGAAGTAGTTATTATCTACTGCCTGTGATATAATTCTCTTCTGCAAGTCGTGAGTACTCCGTTGATCATCTTCCAATTTATACGTTGTGATCTGAGAGAAAAAAGTTATAGAATCGAACTCCAGAAGCTGCACATATATTTTTCCAGTTTCAAGAAATGTTTCAAGCACGAAGTGCATTCAGATAAAGAGAAAAGGATAAACTTTCACCATCTTCTGCAACCCTGGCATCGATCGCTATCCTGGCTTATTTTCCGCCAATTTATTTCCTTATAAGAGCGGACACGAAATAAATAAATACACGAAACGGTTTATAATATAAACCGGATAATGTTTGAGTGAATCCCATGATTATAGGCCTAACACCAGAGGATAATATCACGTTATGTGATATTATTCTTCCCTAACGCCAACAGAAGTTCAGTCCAGTATTTCTGCTCTTACATTCATGGAAGTGGCTGCGAGGAGAAAAGGATGCTGGTGCTGGTGTTTAGGGACGAGACTTTTCTCAAGGAGAAGTGACAGGGACGGGGTCTGGTGAGTCATAAGCATCATATCAAACTCACTAGTCACTATATACCGGTTTCGTGAAATGAACGACTTGTATACGCGCAAGTCAAGTCGTATAGAAGAAATGCATTCACCCGCTAGTCAAGTAGTTTATAAGAAATGTATATACAGTAGGTGCTAGGCAGGTTATATACATATAAGCAATGCATTTAAGCGCAAATCAAGTCGAATAAATGAAATGCGTCGACACGCTAGTCAAGTCGTATAAATTTATAAGAAATACATTTACATCTAAGATGTTACCTATGACGTCATGAGCGCCAGGAGGTTCAATGCTGCAAGAGATTAGATGACGTCAGTACATCAAAAACCACCTGAGCTCCAGCTCGTTCGATGCCGCATGCAGGAGTTAACAAGCTACAGCGGCCTCAGTAAGAAATGCATTGAATGCGACAACCCATATGCCGATGTTAGTACAGATCCTTACCATTCTGCCTCAATGATTGCGTAGCATAATTGCTAAAAGTGCACTTCCCATGAGATATTCCGTGTTTTTTAGGTGATAACTGGTTTTTCTCGCGAGATATATCGTAGCATATTAGGTATCAGCTTGAAAATTAGTTTTTCCATGATATATCTCGAGGACCTTAGGATAATAATTGGGATTCTTGCGAGATATTTCGTGACATAGCTATTGGCTGAAAATTTGGTTCCCGATGATATGTCTCGGGGTCCTTTGGATAATAATTGGTTTGCCGCGAGATATTTCGGGGTATATTAACTGAAAATTAGATTTGCCATAGTATATCTCGGTCCTTCTGATGATAATTGGGTTTCCTCGAGATATTTCGTGGTATCTTGGATAAGAATTAGATTTTATATGATATATTTCAAGGTCCTTACGATAATAATTGGCCGGGTATCCAGCCAGCTAAGTAGAGCCGGCTGTGGTTAATGGCATTGGTTCTAAGCCCCATACAACGAGTACATTGTTGTTCCTAAACCAGCACGCCTTCCCGTGCACCAAAAACAAACACCTGACTTGGCGTGCTTGCGCAGCACGAACATAGGAGTATTTGTGCTGCAGGGGTACTACACGGTGGGTGTTCCTCACCGATGCACGAGAAACCGTCTTGGTTTTGGAACAAGAATGTTCTCAGTGTATCAGTGCGTGTTCTGTTGCTTTCCAGCTGCAGGGTTCCAGAGGAAGAGGGCAGCTGCGTACACTGACGTTCACCTGCGGCCGAGGAAGCTGCAGACCTCCTGCCGTTTTACTCTTGCGACAGTGCCGCCAGCGCCCACCTATGTTTGGTTAAAGCTGGACCTGGATTATCAATCATATCGTAAAGTTGCTGAAGTAAAAGGTTCTTCTGTTCAGTGGAAAAGTGCCTATATTACGACTCTGATGACGTCACTTCTTTATACTGATCGTATCAAGCGAATCAAAGTGATTTCAACCTTTAATTGATACGTTACTAAGGGTTCGGTTTGGTTGTCAGAGTCGATCTACGCCAAGCCCATTAAACTTGGCCTGTCTTAAAATGCAGACAAGAAATTAAGTTTCGTCACACTGCATCCTGTGTAGGTGCTAGAAGCAACCTGATGTTGTAAAACCGACTGAACTCTCCATTTTACGGAGTAACACTAAGTCCATGGAAGTTTCACAGGTAATTGACTAAGAATCAACGCCTGATGCTTGAATCAACAAGTTGAAGCCAGAACACGTGTCCAAGGAATTGTTCAAGCTTCAAAATCGTAATTTCGCTGCCCATGTCGAACGCGACCTAAGTTTTCGTTGAGCTGGGTCATCAAAGTCGATCTAAGACAAGCCCCCTCGACTGGACCTGTCCAGACCTGCAGATAAGAACATTGGCTTCGCCACTTTGAATCGTGTTGCAGGTGTTAGAAGCAACCCGATTACGCAGAGCCGACTGGAAAACCATTTTTACAGAGCAAGATTAAGATCTTGGATGTCTCACTGGTCATCGATTCAAGGTCAAGATCTAAATCTTCAATCAACGCGTCGAAGTCGGCGCACCTGTCTGGAATTACGGACGAGGCTAGCCTCGAATTCTTAATTTTGCTGCCCAATCGAACGCGCCACATCTGCATAAATCGGATTAAATTGTTAAATTGAGAAAGAAAATGTAAGACTTTAGCGGTAATGTCGATACATTCGTACTCGCAATAGAAGAGTTAAGCCTGTAAATGACGTCTCCGAGTCCGATTGCGTTGATATATTCATTTAAATAGCACACACATGCAAGGAACAGAGGCGGCAAAGAGAAGTCCGAAACTTAACTGGCGGCACTTGCTGAACAAACTGGACTGACTGTTAACATTTTTACATCTTTTCTTGGTAATCTCAAAGCTGCGTTTGCGAAAGTTCGACAAACGTCCGGACGATTAGCTGAGGGAACTCGTTCCTTTGACTAGCGTGTGTCACAGCCTTAAGGATGTTCTCAACTTCATGACGACAAGCTGTTTGAGAATTTGACTCAGGTAAAATGATACATGCACGGCACCCGACGCGTGCCAAGGTTTCCTTTCTCCTTCAAGCAAAAGCTTTAATGAGAAATTGTTTCTCCTAAAATCAGCACGCCTTTATTTCCCGGGCACAGGCGCGGACCACCTGGCTTCTCATACCCATGCAGCACGGCTACTACAGCTTTTCCCTTCTGTGGGTGGGAAGATGCATTGGTGGTGTAACGTGACATTTCTCCGTTGCGAATGTATAGGATGGTCTATAAGTAACTCACCCATGTAAGACATTGAACAAACTCCGACAAAAACATAACCGTGTTGGCGGATGTAACTAGCACCCTATGAAAGACACAGGCGAGTTAGGAGTTTAATTTACAAACTTAGTATGGTATATAATATCGTATAAGGACCTAAAATGTAATCTTTTGATGATTTGACAGTGCAAAGAAAAGCAAAAGTAGCCAGCTCCGAGACCCATTTTGAGGATCCCTCGTACTGACCCTGACCGCGTGCTGCCAGCACGCTTCTGTAAAAAATCATCGCAGCAGCCAAATGCATCCTCTCGAACTGGAAGTCTGAGACGACTCTACATACATATACGGACGGACCGATGTGAGAACAAGCAACGGTTATCGCAACAGTGCATGTGTTGGGCACGTGTTAATGCATTTCCTGTACACTGCCATCAGAGTAGAGGTATCAGCAAGACGTTGAAATACAGAACAGCAATACAGTGGCAAAATCCCTAATATTTTATGACACGTACCAATGGGGACTCTGTAGAGCGTAAATTGGTCAATATGAGCAAAAAAAAGCTGTCATTACTTTTTTAGGGTAAACAGTCAAGGGTCCGCCATCCAAGTACATCCTCCTTGTTGTGGCACCTTGTTGACCAAATTAATTAGACACGAATTCTAAAACAAAAACTCTTCGCCTATCACCTGGTCTTGCTCTTTTAAAACAAATGCTTACGCACCTGATAAATATAAGCCGCAGTTGCTTCAAACACACACAGAAAATTTTCTTTTTGCTCGAATTATTACAATAAATTGCAAACGTGGTATTAATGCATGAAAGAAAAGCTCACACGCATCTTACGCACGACGCCCTTGTTCGCACAGCTGTTGTGCTCTGCACGCTGCGGAGGAACGGTATTCGTATGAAAATGCGTGCCACGTCGTGCATCCTCTTATAGCTTCTGTATGGAATTGCAAAGATTAAAAATTAGATTATGCATATTAAGAAATCAATACATGCGCAAAATATCAGTGGTAAGGATAGGATAAATTAGCGGCACTCTGTTTATCGAATATTCATCAGCAATATTTTCTCGGGTTATCGATACCGTTACCGCTAACTCCCCATTTACTAGCATTCAATAACGCTAATTAGTCAACAAAAGATCGTCAATTGCTCGTAATCACAATTTTAGAAGATTATCGAAAGCCAAACGTT
This sequence comes from Parhyale hawaiensis, assembly GCA_001587735.2. Classification (NCBI taxonomy): domain Eukaryota; kingdom Metazoa; phylum Arthropoda; class Malacostraca; order Amphipoda; family Hyalidae; genus Parhyale; species Parhyale hawaiensis. Next base: position 7,663,993 of record LQNS02278140.1, on the reverse strand, counting down.
GTGAAGCATTACGTAACCGAAGTGTACACCAGAGCAGCAGGCTGCAGTGTGCGTGTGTGTGTGTGTGTGCGCCACCACCGCGGAGGAAATGGACGAGTGTTATGACCGTGCACGCATGGCGTGTTAGGGAGGCTCGTGGCCCGAGGCAGTGCAGTCAAGCCGCCTCTGCACGGTACGTTTGATGCAGCGCCACCGCCGCCACGCGAGAGTCGAAACGACAGGCACCGCCATGTGGCGTTTTTGGTGTCAGCCGACATGACGTACCGCCATATGGCGTAATGGTGTCAGTCGGCATGCATGGAGACTGGCTGGAAGACATAACGTACCGCCATACGGCGTAATAGTGTCAGTCGGCGTGCCTGGAGACTGGCTGCAAGACATGACGTACCGCCATATGGCGTAATGATGTCAGTCGGTGCGCATGGAGACTGGCTGGAAGACATGACGTACCACCCACCATATGGTGTAATGGTGTCAGTCGGCGTGCATGGAGACTAGCTGCAAGACATAACGTACGTAATGGTATCAGCAGACTTTGCATGGAGACTGACTCTAAAGCAAGACGTATGAGCCTATGGTATAATAATTGAGTACATACGGAGACTGTAGCGACATTCTATAACAAGAACTGGCAGGAGCCAAGAAGATAGGGATAAGAAGCAGTTCAAACTGGAGTTGCCACTCACCGTAAAATAAAGCATGGCAGTTATCAGGCTTGGTTCTGGAGTACGAGCGAATTTATTGCGGTGTTATCAAACTAAATAGTAAATAAAACAGTCAGCAGTATATACAGAGTAAAAAATGAGTGGTGTTTACTACGATTAGAAGACTTCCGAATAAGAGTGCAGTACTTCTATAACCCTCTCGAATACAGCGCGATTCTTCAACGCAGAGGGTTTAAACAAAACCTTGAAATGCCAAAACATTATAAAAGGACCATTATTATACGAGAGCTCGGAGACTTTCCTTAATAACGCTGTATTTAAAGCTTGAAGGGTAGGATTTTAACAAAGCGTCGGTTCGTGGATGTATGTCCAAGTGTCACACCTGGAGGACAAATTTAAGAAGCAAAATCGAGGTCACAAAACAGCTGCCGAATCGGAATAGTCGTACGGCTGCAGTAGTTATTAACACTGCGCCTGTCTCTTTAAAACTCACACAAAGTTTGGATAACGTAGAATTTGAGGACACTACAACTCCGCCCCACAGTATCCATCTAAGTGACTCACTAACAAGGCACGTGCAGCCCTCAATAGGTGGTGCAGCAGCCTGATAGGTAACTTCACTTTTGGAAGAACCGCCATTTTTTTAAGCAATTCAGTTACGTCCCCTTACTTTTATACCCATGGGAAAGGTATGCAACTCTTGTTCGCACACTGAAGCTGCATAGGCCAACGAAAAAATCAGCGGCGCCAGAAAGCATAGGTTCCCTTTGCTCAGGCCGAACCACAAGCATACTCAAAACCTTTTGCCAAACGTAATGACTAACTGGCATAATATTTACAGTTTTCCAAACAGAGACCACACTGGCCGGAGGAATCTAAGCTTGAGTATGTTCTTCTATTAAGAGAACGGTTATGTACTGCTTTTATATAGAAATGATTACCGTTTTCAGATCTGTATTTTGTGTCAAATCCTGATATAAAGTGCGTCGTAAGCCTGGCATTTTACAGCAACTTGGTTCAAACTTTGATAGTTAGAGAGGTACTTTTTAACTACCAACATTTTCACCTCTTCTTGGCGGGAAATGCAAGCGATATCGGAAAAAAGTAAGAGGAAGAAGCATAATCGGCTGCTGACCAAATGAAAGCGACGTAAACATAAGTAGTGCATGAAGTCTTGGCAAGCTAGGAGCTGCAGACAGACAGCGCTTCTAAGAAAACCGTAAAGAGCAACTGGTGTAAGGAACAGATAGACGGGCAAAAACCTAGAGTAAGCTTTTTTGTGTATTCGTTCAACAAGCTGCATGTGAAGCAGACGTACGTATTCGTAAACACAGACATTGGGCAAATTGTGCTCAGGTAAACTGGGCGAACTGTTCGTAACGAGGCCTGACTTGATATGGCGTTGCTGGTGCGCCCAACTTGGTCACTGGTGAGCAGGTGAACAACCGATCCCTCCAGCAAGTAGCTGGTTTGACTGTATAGTACTCATTATGCTGCTTTGTAGCCCATGTTAACGGATAACAAACTAATTACCCATATACGAAGCAGTATCTGCAAGGTTCCTTAGTTCTAACAGTAATTCGATGGCTCCATTAAACAATGTAGCGTATAAGACCAAAGGGAAAAGTTTAATAATGGCAAGATTTTCACGGTGTGATTGTGACGCATGAGTGCAGTGTGGTCCAATGCCTTCCGTAAGCTGATACAGGAAATCCGTAACGAGTGCAGCGGACGAGCTGCCCTGACATTACGCGTGTGGGACATCGGGAGATTCCCTGAACTCCAACAATAGAACTCTTTCCTGGAATCTAAAAAACATGTTCACACGAATATCACACAGGCACCGTGACTCTCTTATTAAAGACCTGGCGCAAGATATGGATGGCCTCCAGCGGCTAGCCGTAAACAATGCTCCATAAAAGCGAATATCTTATTGAGGTGACAGCTTGCGAGCGAGGCGATGCAAAAGAGACGTACCCAAGTTTGGAGGTGTGATAGGCATTATGATTCACATTGTTTGTATGCAGCGACTTGCACGCAGTTCTTGTATACGTTCTACAAAGTGATGTCCTTGAAATTGATGTCGCGAGACTTGGGGCAAGTCCTCAAAACATACTAAACCGATACTGTACGTTATGAAAATTTTCAGTCTCCTTTCGGAGTTTGCGAGAGCCTGTTGTACTGCACAACACTGCAGTTAACATGCATGGTGTCCGGTGGATGTTTACTATCTCTTCAGTGATAGATATTTTATTTTTATATAATAAACTACGGTTACGTTGTACTATACGGTATTTGCTAACTTACCCTACACGCGCGTACATATACTGAATGTGACAGAAGCTGAATATGCTTTGAAATATGACATGGAATATATTATTTTAGACACTAACTGCGTATCATTCCAGTTAAGCTTTAATATCTACCTACATGCAATGGGTAACCGTATTTTTTTATCATAGTGATATCGGTTCGAAGTACAAACGAAGAAAATGTTATTGCTGATGCAATTCCTTACGTTCTATAAAACTACGCAGTGAACTACCTCAAGGAAAAAGAACCAAAAGAATCAAAATTCTTGTTAACAACTAATATAGCAGGTTGTTTTCATCTATGATATTCTAAAAGATTTTAGTAGAAAATATCTACTGGGCACGCGAAAAAACGGAGAGGAAGCAAGCAAATACAATATCGAATATCATAAATTCTTTCGGAATAACATTCATACGATGGTGAGACAATATGAGTAACGAAGGGTTTGAGGCAAGCTGGAAAACCAAGGGCTTGAAGCAAGATGGGAAAAGGAGGGATTGAGACAAGATTGGGAAAAGGAGGGTTTGAAGCAAGATGGGAAAAGGAGGGTTTGAAGCAAGATGGGAAAAGGAGGGCTTGAGGCAAGATTGGGAAAGAAGGGCTTGAGGCAAGATGGGCAAGGAGGGCTAAGGGTAAGATGAGCAACGAAGTTCTGGAGTAAGATGAGCAGCAACCAGCATCGGCTGCTGCATCGGCAGCCGGGGCATCGGCTACTCCCTGAGAATGCGCCTTTTGGTCTTCTGTCTGTCTATTCCTAGCTATCTAATCTGACCTAAAACATATTTTTAAAAGGGCATACTATGCACATGCTGCTACGACGTAGACAAAGAACTTGAGGTAAGCTGATCTAGTGAGAACAAGCTTGCTAGCGAATCTAGAGCAAAAGCTGGGCGAGTAACGACTTCGGACAAAAGAATCAAGGTGCAAGAACGCCGTTCTCACAGCCTACTACGACTGACTGTGAAAATACTCACACACTTTATAAAGACAGCATCTCGTGCACATTAATCCAAACAACGATTAAGAAGAAATGGTTTGGAGTAAGATTACTACCACCCAGCAGGAATTAGAGCGAAAGCAAGACGAGGAACAACTGCTGGCAGACGAAGGGAGCGAGAGAGAGAGGCGCGACAGACCCGAAGGTGTCAGACAGAGAGGCGAGACGGCTCGAGTGTGTGTACCTGTGTGATGGTGCGGGGCGGTGCGGCGCGTTGGCTGCGGAGAGGCGACACGCTGTCTCGTGCAACCGCTGCTGCTGCTGCTGCAACAGCTGCAGCTGACGCTCACACATACACACGCACACGCGTTCTCGCTCGTACTACCTGTCGATACCTCCTGGAAACGTGCAGAGCGCATGCTCTGGACCCGGGGGCTATAGTACGGACGTTGTTCTGGACTGTAATGAACTGGTTGATGTGGATTCTAACTAAAGTACGGACGCGGTACTGAACCCATTACTGTAGAGTGGACGCTGTTCTAGAAATAGAACTGTAGCTGACGTTGTTTTGGCCACATTACTGTAGGATGGACGATATTTTAGAGGCAGAACTAGATGATATTTAAGTACAAGTAACTGTTCAGATAATTCAATAGGTTTACCTTAGCAGAGATAGCAATGCCACTGACAATGCAGAGAACCTACATTGTTTGCCCACAACACGAGCAGCTTCCACCGGTTTAAGTAGAAAACGTTCGCCTGGTCTATCAAGAGCGGTTCTGAAGTTCTCAATGAAATACTTACTTCTAGGAAGCAGTCATGCTCATTAATACAAACAACATCGCAATTGCCGTTTATTTTTGGACGTTGCACATATCCCTACTCAGCCCAATGCCCATATTATGACACCTAAATATGTAGCACGATAAAAGATTGTGCAGCGGTCATTGCGCAGTAAATGCAGTTGGTAGTACTTTACATCTGTACAGTACTTCACCACTTGTATCGAAAGAGGAGCAAGAGTGCAATATTCAGTGTAACTAATAAGTGACTCTACATCAAAGCTGCACATGTACAGCTGCAGTCAACAAAGCCGGCACAACGTGCCAGCTGTTCTGGGAACTGCCACTATGTAGCATTCGTTACATCAGCTGCGCAGCTGCGCTAGCTACAGGGACCTGCGCACAAGCCAGCCCATGGATCTCCTATGCATGCGTCCCGGTATGGTGTGTGGCTTAGATTAAGGTATGTGCTAGGATAGGTATGGTTAGGTTACGTTAGGCTAGGGGACGATAGGTTCAGTTCATCTAGAACAGGTTCGAGCCTTACCAAACTTACAGGCACTCATATACTGCATGTATTTTACCTGAATGGCGGGAAGGCGACCATACTAAACGGGCATCAATAAAAATTACTTAACCTAAATCCTAAATCTAACCTGCCCAAAACTAACTTACACAAATGTATACTAATCCAACCTCACTAATCCCAATCTAACCTAGCCTGACCTTAACAAAATAATCTACCCTAACCATATATAGCTTATGTCCCATGTGTAGACTCTAAGTCTAGATAGCACCTACCTCGCTACTACTGTAGAACATCACACGAAGTATGACCAGCATAGCTAGAATAACTAAGTAATTCACCATCAGCATGACACGAAATACAGTGTCTAGCGGCGTAAATAATGGAGAATATTCTATGAGCACCGTCTCTGTAAGTCAATGCGTATGCTATAAAACATCGATGACGAAAACTACAGTACACTGTAAAAACCCGTAAACTTTACTGGAATATGCACCGTTCAATGCAGCGTTAAACTGCATTCAAAGGTCTCAGTATCGAGTAGTATAATTTCTATAAATATTATGTTCTTAGAGAGTACTTCAATTTGGATAGGGCTGCACTGGACAATGCTAAGACTTCGTTGTGAGGTATATTAGAAAAGTAAATTCGATAGAGCATGACTGGCCTTTTTTATGAATCGAATTTTTCATCTGCCGGTTGTTGATCGTTATCAAATTCCAGTCTGTGTTTACGTGACATCGCTACGTCTTGACTCTTCTATAAGATTGATCTTTGCTTTTCTAGAAAACTGGAATACAGATTGAACCACTTTTACCCAATCATGGCTACTTTTACCCCAAGTATCGGTTCCTTAGATGAAATATTCTAAAATCTTCTTGGATGTCATCGGGGTGGAGACTTAATGTATAAAAATAATGATAATAATGTTTTTTCTATCGCATATAAATTATAAACACACAAGCATGTGCTTTAGAATCGTTTTCAAAGTGTAGGATTCTGTTTATTTTTGTTGTCCTTTCACAAATCTTCCCAGTGGACCCCACAATACTGTTATATATTTAATTACTTCCATGAGCCAGATAGCTAGTAGTGATTATGTTTATCCCTCAACATGATTAACCAAGACATTGTTATCTGTAACTATTCACAAGATCCACATAGAATTCACAAATGCGATGATTTAGCTTACTCGTACGCCCTTGATCAAAATCAAATCCATAAATGTGAAACGTTGAGTCATTCTAAACTTTGACTGCAATTAATTCCTTCTAATTTTACGCACTGCACTCCAAAGTAAGCACATGGCAGAGAGCTCTTGGTAAGAAGGAATGCAATGCGCGAGAATATGCATGCAATACAGTAATTAGCAATTAGAGCACTAATCATATGTACGTAGTATAGGTAAAAATTATGTCAACTCCTGCCAGAAATGCAACGACATGTTACAACTGGCAAGAATCTAGGTAGGTACTGCATTGCCTGTACTGGAATATGCATACAATACAGAAATTAACGTACGACACACCTACTATACATAGATGCAACCCATAAAGGTAAAAAAAAGTCAAATGCAGCGATAAAACAGTGTGCATAATGTACACGACATGGGTTTCATGCACGAACCAGTTGGAAGGGCACGTTAGTTCCTGTATTCGACGGACATCTGCAACACAAGCGTCTTTTGTGGCTACCGACCAAAATACCTGCAATATGCAATCGTGATATAACGTCAACTCCTGCTCTACAAACCAGTGCATGTATCATCCAACAGACTTTTCACGTTCATATACTAAGGCACGTTAAAGTTAGTGCGTTGCAGGCATTCAGCCCGTGTGTTTTCATTGGCTGCGGGTCTAATATCTAAACTAGTTGAAGATACTATCAAGCCGAGCCATCTAGCCAGTGTACGTGTATATATTGGACGGTATGGTTTCACGGTCAGATATAGAAGACGCGTTATAGTTCGTACAGTTGTTTGTTTCATGTATGCAACACACGTGTTTCTGGTGGCCGCAGGTGTGCAGAGCCCCATCTTTCTCTCTCTTTCTCTCTCTTTACTTCCCACACCTGCATGCGTCATGGCAGCCTGTTGCTCTCGGTCACTGATCTCGCTGCATCGCCCAAAGCATCGTCAACTGCGCATTTTTTGTCGTGGAAAAAATTCATTGTGTGGTCGCCACGAAACTCGCCGTAGGGCGTGGAGGCTTCGGTAGCTGCTTCACATGCCTATTGCGCAGGGGTGGGCGCTTGGGTCCATGCGGCCCAGCCACACGAATAAAACAAGAAACTCAGGGAAATTAGGAGTTAAGAATTTTTTCTACTATTGTTATTTTACAGCAGAACTATAGATGCCCAGCTCTTGTTAGACGTTGTGCTCGCGAAGCTCAAACTCGGGCGAACAAAGTTAGTTGAATAAAGCGTAAAATCGAAAGGAATACGCATTCCCTCACATTCTAATACCACTGCACAAGCTGATAATGTTCAAATTAAATGCACGAATTATCGCCAAATATTTTTGGCTCCTGGTAGAGCACTAAAATGTTTCGGGAAATATATATCTATATTTTTACCTATTTTGCACACTGTTCGGTGCGCATATGTACTAGGCCTTAACTCTATCTTACCCTGGGCCCAAATTTATCAAGGTACATACCAGCTTGTAAAGCCCGTCCTGCACTGTACCTCTCCGTAACCTGTAAATTCATTTACGAAGCTCAAGCACCTCAATCTTGCGCGAGAGCCCAAGTAACATGCAACGAGGTCTCTCCTTGCTCCGGCCGTGCCCCAGCTGAGGCTTGTGCATAAGGTATTACAGTTGCAATTACAAACGTGCATGGGATTCATATCTTGTACTTTTCTCGGACCGTAAAGATATTGTAAGTTAGAAGGCAGTTACTCTTAAGCCCAGTGCCTACGTAACAACTTTCGTTACCGTTATAGCGACTGAGATTTTCAATAATTTTTGATACTCTTTGAATTTTGCTCAGACTGAAGCCATGCCGCGGCTACGTAAACGGATTAGTTGAGTTGCTTCTAGGCTGCTAGCGGCAACGAAAGTCGCTACATGGGAATTGGGCTTTACAATGTTCTAACGTTAATACATCTGGGTCTAGGCTGTGTTATTTTGCTACAAGGCTTCTTTGTTCTACTACTTTTCAACAAGAGAAAAAGCACTTGCAGTATAGAAGCTCAGCCATATATCATATGGCATCGTTAAGAGTCTGCCGTAATTATGGCTCTCAAGTTTGCAACATTCTCCTTAACTCTTTCTACTGTACAGTGTGTCGGTAATTGACCGTCTGCTCAATAGATTTTTGTTAGTTACTCTTGTGCTGTATGAACTTTCAAGAAAGTTCATATTCCAGGCTTATGTGAGCGAAACGAGGAAGACACCCTGTAGTTGACAAATCTTTGGTTTTAAAAGTATTTTCGTATTAATGATTGATACGTCATGTTCAAGGTAACATATTAGTTATCAAAAAGTATTTTTTTTCTTTTTAGATCTAAAACTTTATGTGGTGTACTCTTATTTCAAGTCAAAGCAGCTCCCAGGAACAAGCTACGACTCTACGTAAATCAGCATTTTCAATAAACTTGAAACTCCAGTTTAGGAAATATGCATACTGATGACCTTAAGATTCCCAGATAGTAGAAACGCAAAGCTGCAGGTTTGACACGAAATATCAACAAGCTTACCATACAGCACCAATCCCAGGGTCAATCCCTATTTACAACTGCCGTCTTGTTCAAAATTGCTCATCTTAATTAGATATCAACTCGAACTACAGCACACTGAGAGCGCATACCTCCGCCAAGCGAGGCAACGGTGACAAAATATTCAAATTGGCTCTGAAACCACAATTATCTTTGTTTAAACTCCAAAATCTAATCATTGGTTCCTTTTGATAGTAAAAAGAGCTTGTGCAATTTTCTTGAAGATCCGTTCATAACTTTTTGAGTTATACTGCTAACAAACGTTATGAAAAACATGAGTCAAACATACAAACGAACGAAGCGATCTGCATAAATTTAAATACAGAGACAAACGAGCGAACTAACAAACGGATCATTACCAAAATTTGGTCATTTATTTTTTGTTATATACCTAACAACTCATGTTAATTTCATAGAATTCCATCCATAACTTTTTGAGTTACGGCATTGAGAAAAATGAGGCAGACAAACAAACAAACGGATGGACCTATCTTCACCAAAAGTTAATCATCTGTTTTTCCTAACAGACCTAACAATCCCTGTAAATTTCGTCCATATCGGCTCATAAAATTTTTGAGTTATTTTGGTGACAGACAGACAAAGAGCCAGACAGACAGACAGACAAACACGACCAAAACATAACCTCCTTGGCGAAGGTAATTAATGGACTTTTCAGTTCTGTTCAAGCTCAAAGTTTTGCATTGCGGGCCAGGGCCCTGATGTACAAACTTCTGGAAGAACCAAAGCTACTGTCAGTGTGGGACCAGAGCAGAGTTACTGAAGAGTTTCATCACAAATTTCTCTCACTTGTATTTTTTTTTCTTTTATTCATTTACTGTTGTTTCTCACGATTACGTGTGCGTAACAAAAGCGGTCTTTATGGAATATAGCGCCTGAAAGGTTGAAAAATTCAGAATAATGTGTTGGAGAAATTTGGATGCAGGTGAACGTTGTCTGCATGTAGATCTCATGCTGTAAACAAAGGCATGATCAGCTGAGTGGTCACAATTGTTGACACAAGGCAGCTGGTCCGTGAAAATAAATGCTTTAAGGGACTTCTCGTATATTTACCTATTTGGTACGAATAACCAACGAACACTAGACAAGTGCTGCACGGATGTACTTGGGTTAGTTCCCGTACATGTTAATAACAAGAATCCTGTTCTGAACAGTGAATGGCGATGGTGTAACTTCGCGGTTAAATTGACGACCCTCAAAGAAGAAGGCGTTATGGAGTGCCTCTCTTACAGCTCACATTGCATGAAGTACATGAAGTTAATGAAGAGGAGAGACATCTCTCGCACTGTAGTAACTGTAGCATGATCAGCTGAAGTGGTGCATTATGCTGAGGCTATTCAGATAAATGACCAATGCGGCACCAGAAAAGAATGTGAGGTGGCAGTTATTCGACAGAGCCGGGAAACCGAACACCTGGCTGAAAACTACCATATGGGCTGTAATTAGGTGGACACTTGAATCTCCAACAACATCTTTAGGCAGCAGCAACGCAATGTCGTGTCAATGTAGGAGCATACACACATATGCAAGAGCGTAGTCTTTACATGAAGTATATATTGCATCATTATGAACAGCAAAATACATGAAATACGGCAGAGTTTATAAATGAGAATCAAGTGTCGAAGGTGAACAGGCCTACCCAAAACCTGGATCTAAATTTCTTTGCAAGCGGAATAAGAAAAAAAAAATGCTTGCAAATCATACTAGTAAAAGAAACAAAAACTTAGCCAAAAATTTCAGTAAAATGACTAGATAAATAAAAATGACAGGCTATAGTACCTCAGTTCTGCTGTTATTGTTTTAACATTGGGCAAAAATCACGTCAAGTGCTCGGTGCCATTGTATGCAGCCTTCGCAAACCAATAATGCACGCCATTACGTGCCCGACCTATGACAAGCACCACGACTCTGTCCACTTTTCGATCTGCTCACGAATCCAACAATGTTCGAGATTTCCATGGACATACGACAAAACTTGGTGTTCCATGCGTCTCGCTGGAACATAAATCGTGTGAACGATTTTGAAGCCAGAAACCTTCGAGACTCATGGCCAGTTGGATGGGCTGTGGGTAGAGAAAAGAGCTGGGCGCGGCCTTATGGCAGAAATTGCTTATTTCTAGCTTCCCGCCCAGCTAGCAGCGCTTTTTTGGCTTCTTCACGGCCAGTGATTTCACATTGTTATCGGCCCTGCAGCCCTTTCAGTGATCACGCCGATGATATGACTTGGTTCTCAGCCGGGGCAGAAAGTTCCCAACACTGTTCGTTAATAACTTACTACAAGGCGTATTTTAGCTACAACGAGCGCTAGTAATGGCTGAAGTTTCTGGCCTGAGGACGGTTGAATATCAGGCCGTAATTATTCTTAAAAATAAAACGAATTGCTAGGAAGCTGAAACTTATTGTACATTTTATTGAAGCAAAACGGAAGCAAGGCTGTATAAGCGACAATATGATGCTCCACGTGTTTGTCCGTGAGCCCAGTGCAATGTTTGTTCGGGGGCTCAGTGCCTATTACACTGTTGTTGCGTGAGGTTGTATTATGCTGCGGGCAGTAGGTTTCTGCAAAAACTTCAGTAGATTAATCGCGATTGTCAGGATGCATAGTTGATTTATTTAGACTATACTGACCACGGAGTGATAATAATTTGGAACTATTCACAAGTATTCACTCTGAAATACTTCGGAATAAATCGGAGCCACGCGTATGCACGTATTCACACGGAAATAATGTTTCAACTTTCGCGGACAGAGATTGCAGATACAAGCGAGACTACAGTGGCGGACACTTAGTTAACAGTAATACATCGATTATCTAGCGGCTTAAGAGCTCAGCATTGAAGTTGAAGTTTATCGGCTGAGATTAGCTTTCTCGGCATCGGCCATGCCCAAAAACTCTGGAAGCTGTTGACTGCGAGGCCAACAGCTGTGCAGCACGTTCGTGGAAACTGACCGATCAATCATACGAGTATGTTATGGATAGCACCACGTTCTCTTCTCTCGATTCCTCGCTCTCCTCTCTCCTCTTAATTCTGTACGCTCTCCTCTCCATTCTCTCCTCTCCTTTTCATACTCTCCCTTCCTCTCCACGAATTCTAAAGGAAGTACGCCAATATGCACTGCTAACACTAAGTCATGGTGGCCATCGAAAATATTTTTTATTAAGAAGATAATAAACTCTGTACGCGAGTACGAAACTGCTCTCAAAATTGTTCTAGTTACTCTGTTATATTACACAGTTTTAAAAGTATGTGTTGAACATGTGCTGTGTGTATGCGTGCTCCACTGTGTCGCCCAGTAACCGTAAATTAATACGTTTTCATCAATATAGCTACAGATTAAAAATACAAAAATTGTTTACTCGCTCGGTTGAGTGACAAGTTGAAGTTTATAAAACGAGAGTGCAGACAGCCCCAAGAGTCTGCCACTTTATCAGTTGGCCCTTAGAGATAAATCTGCGTTTATCTCCTGCATCGCGTGTGTAACATTATATATATATAATATATAGTTTAATATATAGAATAAAACCTCGGGCTTCATGTCACGACCCTTCAGCTCGTGACAACAAATCCGATAAGAATTAACAGACAACTGAAAAAGTTTTTAATCTCTTAACTCTGTGTGTAGAAGGCTGTAGTATTTTCCTACACGCGTTTTTTATCCTACTGTACACAGACGGCAAAGAAAAAAAAATCACAACGAAGAAGTAGCACATCTTGGTACAAACAAGGTTAACTTATATTTCAGGATTAAAATGGGTCTTTATTGTTGGGATAGCATTATTTTGTAGGTTACATGTACGATACACCATGAATGAAAGGGTAAACCCATTTTCGGGCATGTTACCCTACCTTGTTAATTCAATAATGCTGTTCCTAGGAGAACATTTTTTCTAATCTTTCGGCAAAGGGTCAACAGGCACCCACCCAGTTATTTCGTGAGTGGTTACATTTTTTAAACTTACAAACATTTTTAACTGCGTGCAAGACAGATCCTACTATTTTTTTATGGGTAGCGAAAGTGGCCAACATATTTTTGTATGTTTAAAAAAACTCCAGATGCGAGAGATTTGAATGAACTGAATATTTATTTTTTCAAATATTTTATATATATATATGTATATATATACATATATCTGATTCAGCTCAATAAGCAATATGCACTGTATCTCCAAAATCTACATTGCAAAAAAGATAGTGTGTTTTACTTGCAAGAAAACACCCCCTGACTTTTTGAAGCACCGAACAATGGAATACACTGGAGACGATGTGCCTCGCAAACCTCCCGCTGTTATTATGATCCTCTTTGTTCTGTTTTGTTCTCGATTCATGAGATTTAAACGAAATTTGACAGAAGACTTTACATTTTTCCTGCATATCAGTTTCAGCCCACCATATCCGTCTCTTATCGTACAGGTACAGTCAACTTGACCGTAACCCCAACTGGGAAACCCACAAGCACTGGATTGTGTTGTAGATATAGGCCAACAGGCCCCAGAGGAGTATACGACTGCAGTCGATCACAGATAGTCTAGAGCTATGGCGCTAATGGTGGAAGACTCCATGCGACAATCTGCACCCGACCCTCCCAATTGCCGGGAAGCGCTATCGTCGTTCGCAATGATTTGTGTGCGTGTTTGTGTACGCACATCGTGTGCGTGTGAGCGGCGTTCAAGTTGGTGCGCCGCGCTGCTCTCTGTATTGCTGATTAAGTTAGGTTAGGTTCGGTTAGGTTAAGTAATGTTAGATTAGGTTAGGTAAGGTTAGGTAACGTAAGGTAACGTTAGGTAAGGTTAGGTAAGGTTAGAAAGGTTAGGTGGTGTAAGGTTAGAAAGGTTAGGTGGTGTAAGGTTAGAAAGGTTAGGTGGTGTAAGGTTAGGTTAGGTTATAATGTTAAGTAACGAGGTTAGGTTAGGTATGGGTAGGTTAGGTTAGGCTAGGTTAGGTTAGCCTAGGTAGTGTTTATTTTAGTGGTAACGCGCAGGAAAGCTTACTTGAACGCAAAATTGTCGTGAACGACGATAGTGCTGCTGGGAAAGGTCAGTAAACCCACAGCTGTACGCAGACTGGACGCTGACTGATCACGTCAAGCGCCGTGAAGAACTTACCTAGCTGGGAGTGAGGTTCGAACCTGCGGCCTTGAGAGTCAATGTCCGACGCTCTAGGCTGCAGCTTCGTTCACAAAGTTCTGTATGACCTCGTGGAGAATGACGAGCAGTTACGAAAGTCGTACGTATTATAAGTTACAACTTTTCCACGGCAATACAAAACTTTCTGAGCCCAAGCTGCCCAAGTATATCTTGCTTATTGCTTCTTCCTAAATTTTATCACAGCGGCTAATGTTCTAAACGAAGACCTAACACTGACTGAATAAAATGAAAGTTTGACATTACTGCTGAAGCTCTGCTTCTTACTGTGAACTGGAGCACTCTGAGAGCGCATACCTTCGCCAAGTGAGGCAAATTTAACGTAAAATCAAATTGGTCCTGCACTAAGATTTCTTTTTTATCATCATCAAGGTATGGTCACTGTAGAGACTCTTGACAGTAAAGACAGTTTCTGTAATTATCTTGAAGATCCGTCCGTTATTTTCCAGTTATGTTGTGACAAGTCCTAACGGAAGGATTGCCACAGTTTGGTCATTTGTGCCTTTTAACATTTCTGACCATTTCCACAAATTTAATCAAGATCCGTGAATAACTTTTTGAGTTAGGTTTCAAAAAAACATTTTGACAAACAGACAACCAAACAAATGGACCAACAGGTAAACACAAAAATTTAGTCATATGTTCCTAGTACTATATCCAAAAACTGCTGCAAATTTCATGAAGATCCGTCCGTAACTTTCTGAGTTATGCTACCGAGAGAAAAAAGCTAAAAAACAAACAAACAACAAACGGTTGAACGGATCTTCACAAAATTTAATCATCTGTTCCTCCTAACATACCAAAGAATTCCTGTAATATTCGTAAAGAGCCTTTCATGCATTTCTGAGTTACTTCAGAGACAGACAGAAAGACAGGCAAAGAAACAGGTAATTCAACAAAAAACATAACATTTTGGAGAAGATAATTGAAGGAAAGTGCCGCATGGAATTAAATAACTTGACAAGTAAACTTATTGCACTCCAACAACATTCAGCATAAACTTCTCTGTTCTCACTAAAGAGTTTGATTCTGAGAGAGCTGACGACTGACGTACAGACAGTGTTAGTTTGAATATATATGATTCACATATTTTCAAACATGAAGATATACTCCATATAATAACTAGAATGCCTCGTGGCGTTAGATCATCACCCGCGGTGGGAGCAAATTTTATCGCCGTCATTTTTGATGGATAGCTAATCCTATTTTTTTGGCATGGGTCACAGCGAAGACAGCCCATCAGACTTCCTGCAAAATATTATGAACATAGCTCAACTCCTTCTACCTGTTTTTGGGTGAACAGCAAATTTCGGCGCCGTCCTTTTTTATGGCCAGTTAATCCAAGTTTTTTGGTACAGGTCACGTCGAGGGCAACCCACCAAACTCCCTACAAACAATTATGAAGATTGCTCAACTCCTCCGACCACTTATTGGGTGGACCGACAAATATATGTACTTAAATCTTCAACGAAAATATCATCACCTCTCTCACTTTGTTCGCTGGTGATAATAAAGAACTGCCGATATTAGGTGCCCAGTACTTTGCTGCATAGATGTAAACACGTGCAGTTTCACCGTGACACGGAGCTGTGCGTTAACAGTACATGTATAATGTATATCCCCTAATTATCACCCGCGAACAAAGTGAGAGGGGTGATAGTGTTTTCGTTGAAGATTTAAGTACAGTATATATATTTATATATACATATATATCTGTCTGTCCACCCAATTAGTGGTCGATGGAGTTGAGCAATCTTCATAATTTTTTGTACGGAGTTTGGTGGGTTGACATAAGTGTGACCCATGTCAAAAAACCAGACCTAACGGGCCATAAAAGATGACGGCGTTGAATTTTCTCCACCGCGGGGAATTTGCCTTCACCGCGTCAGATCGTCGGAGCACGGGGCGTTCTATTTTTTCCTACGTTATTAATGAAGAGGGATTGGGGCTCAGGGATTGGGGCTGTGCGCTCAACTCGTTCATCAAAAATGACTTCGCTGAATTTGCCCCTACCTCGGGTGATGGTCTTACGCCACCGAGGCGTTCTCGTTTGTTATGGTTACGTTCCTACAGATCAAACAGTTTGCTGAATTTTGACAAATTCTAAGCAAGTAAGTCTTTCTTGAACAGTTTTTCACTCCTTAACATAAGGATTGACTAGACGAAAATATACTTTCAACTTTGCAACAGAGCCACCAAATATGGAAAGCTTTAACATGACAGCAAGCAGACATCTCTTGTTTCTAGTACCAAAACTGTCAAGATTTCCGCCGATCTGGAGAATTGGAAAATTTCCTGAGAGGTGAGAGGGCCACTCCTTTCGAGACAATGACAACACTCTCGATTCGAACCCAGACCTCGACCTTTCACATTTATTTCAAAATTCTGTGACCCCACTGTACCCTGACGCAGAGTTATCTCTGAATAGCTATAATAAAATATACTGCAAGTGCCGATTACATTATTATACGATATTATAAGTTGCTGTTGCATTCGTGTGACTGGAGAGAAAGATGCAAAACTTGAGAAAGATTCGGTCATGCAAATTACAGGAATTTTTGAATTGGCGGCGTCGATTGATGCGTCGCATAGCTTGCCGGCTCAGTCCAGAGTACGCAATCTTTAGAATGCAGTAAAGTTAATTTTAGAACAATTTAATTACGAAATAATATTTGATAAAGTTAAAGTGTCACGCGTTCATGATGGCAGTTAATGCAGTAGGAATATTTACAGCCAAATCACTTAGCTCATTGTCATGCGCTGAGACGCTCCGTCAAGTGGCATTCACAAATAAAATATAATAATCGAAATTGAAAATCACTATATACAAATATACGAATTAGAAACTAAAAAAACACGATGTAACGAATTGCCAACAAATATATTGCGAAAATAATGAAGTACGCACGAAGAATGAATTCATTAAATAAGATATAAAATTCCATAACCGTACGTATTCACGCTGTCATGGTAACGGTTAATGCAATAGAAATATTTGCGCGCAAGCTGGCGAGCTCATTGGCATGCGGAGCGGCGCCCCCACTCCCGTCAAGTGGCATCCAGAAAACCATAGCAAATCTCAGAGACACGCGAGGAGAATAAAATCAAAAACCTAAATTTGTGTTCCGGTAATTGACTGCGATGTGGGGTCTGGTATATCTTAACCCAGAGGTGGGCACTTGCAGTTATTTGCGGCCCTGCCATGGCAGTATGCAGACATTTACGGCCTTATCATCTTCAGTAGCTCTGCTGTCGTAATTAATGACGATAAAGGCCGATGTCTACTCTTACCTAGCCATGCCGCCCGTATGCAGAGAAAGGTACAACTCCCAGTCGTCATTAACATATATGAACTAGAATGCCTCGTGGCGTAAGACCATCACCCGCGGTAGGAGGCAAATTCAACGAAGTAATTTTTGATGAACGAGGTTAGGCCACAGCCCCATTCCCAGAGATTAGTTCTTCAATAATAACATAGGGAAAAAATAGGCTGTCTCTTGGCATAAGACGATCTGCCGCGGTGCACGTGAAAATTCAACACCATAATTTTTCATGGCCAGCTAGGCCTATTTTTTGGCATGGGTCACATTTAGGTCAACCCAACAAACTCCCTATAAAAATTGTGAAGATTGCTCAACTCCTTCGGCCACTTATTGGGTGGACAGGCAAGTGATACAGAAGCCCGGATATTTTAAGGTAAGTTTAAGTTATCGTTCAGGCATACAGTGGCACGATTGCGATCGATTGGGAAAATAAGCGAGTTTTTCATTCGCATTGAATATAATAACCTACTCTGTAGTAGATTGTACACAATTTGAATCGTTTACTTTCAATGTACTACTTTGGGTACATTATCAGACGGAAATGGTAAACCGACTGCGATTGAGGCGTAACTGATAAGGGATCAGCTCATGGAACTCACTCCAATGCTTCACACCTAGCTAAAGCTGAGAACCGGAAGTGCCAGGTAAGATAAAGCTAACCGAACTGGATTATTATGGAGAACCGATCGAATTTTTCGCCTGTTCTCTGGGCAGTCTGGAACAATGGGACTCACCAGCAGCCTCCTCCTGCATTTTTGAATTTTCAGTAATGCATCAATCATTCACATAATAAATATATATTTATATCCACTCGCTGCATACCTAGTCCGAAGAACATTGCAAGTGGTGATTAACAAATTTTGGGAACTAATCTTTTTGATAACAGCAGGAATAGAACAGTTTTATGTTCTTCAGCAAATTCACTTGACGACGTTCGATGTATTTTATTTTATTCCTATATTTATAATAATTAGCATTATATACATATATCTAGTGATGCACCAGCTCCGCACTCGATCGATCTGTTTATATGCCCGTCGTGCGTATACATACATGTATGTACAACTGCTCAAATCGAAACATGAATTTGTGGCTATACATAAAGCTCTTCTGGAGAAGGCATTCGGTATATCAGTCTTTCCACGCCGTCTCTAGCCATATCGCCGAAGTATACTGAAGTACATAGAATCAGCAAAATTACCACTCTTTATATTTGTTTTTCCTTCTTTTTCTGTTTTCTTCATCTACTGTATAGGAAGCAACTTAAGGCTACAATTAAATTACTTTTGAGGACGGTTAAATTAACTACTATTTAGCTCAAATTTTGTTATAGCCATGAACATATATATGATGTGCTCGTTTGGTGGATTTGCGCGATCGATCGATTGCGCAAATCCACCAAACGCGCACAACATATACACTCCCTTGAAAAGGGTTCAGTAGTCCACTGTTAATGATGAACAGTTAATCGCATACTGGTCATAGACGTATCTACCTCTGTGTCTCACACGTAATTTCCTGTTTAACATTTAAATCCCTACTGTAAAAGGACACCTGTAAACATACTGCAGTGAACCGAGAGCAAACGTGGTCAATTTATTTTGGCTTACAGAATACGACACGAGAAAAATTCATACGGTAACGGAGAAAGTAAACAAGAGGACGTGGGATCATATTTATGAGAGGTGTAAAGTAGACAATTTGCATGCATGTGAAGGGCCCACGTGGAAGCGTTGACCGAACGTGTTAGCATTCATGGAGCACATGCCTCATTGGGCAGCGCGTGGGCTTACCGGAGGCCGCATGGGCTTGGCATGGACGTGGAGCGAATCTTTCCTAAAGCGAGGCCACCAGTGGCCCGGCCGCCGCGTTGTTATCCTAACTGACTTTATAAGCGAGCGTTTGACTCTTGTCTTACAGCAAATCATTACAGCGTGGCCGGTTAGAACGATGCTGTCTCCACTGCTGTTCTAAAATAAGCTGCTATTTAAATACGTACAAACTCATGTAGTAAACTATTCCAACTTGCGTTGGAAGGAAGGAAGGATGGACTATTTTTTTTTTCTTTCGCGTTGTTATTATAGGACCTCATCGGTAAATTGTGAGTTCATGGAGCAATGTTCTTCCTGAGATCAGTCAACTGGTCGGGGACGGCAGTTTTTTGACAGTCTCTGAACGAATTTACAAAATTATGTGGGTCCTGTAAAAATGCAACTTCAGTCTATGAAACTCTCCCTATAAATCTATTTATCTGTTTCAGTTAGAGTTTTCAGAATTGATTCATAGAGGCTGCAACAATATTCAGAGTTACACTGGAATAATTCGCCCTTTCAGAAAATAAAAAAAAAAAAAACGAATTGCGGAGAGATTAGGACCCAAAGAATGAATACATCCAGATCTTCAGCAAATTTCACTTCTTGGCCAAAACTTGGCCAAAAACTAAGCAAGTTCGGTATTGATTTTCAAGTCCCTAGCTGGAAAACATCTTCATATCAGGCAGGTACGACATTTACAGAGTACAATGAATGTCCCTTACCGTTCTAGTAACAACTATTAGGACAGCAATACCAGTGCCGAACTGAACACAACGCGCAATACCAAATCATCACACAACTATTCACTATTCATGCACATGATGGCATATATTAAAACATCGGTCGCTAGCAGCATCTATGATCAGTCAACATACTGTCTTGTTAGGATAAAAGATATTTCCATAGAGCCTTTGTACACTCTTTCTCAGTACTCATCAACGATGGGTAAATTTGACCACATTTAGAGAATCTCGTTAGGTACAGGTGTTGAGGTAATAAACTATGATTTTTATTTAAAAAATGGGTTGAGGTTGCTGTTCGACAGGTTACCAAAGAGCTTTGATGAGGTAAAATACTTGTATGCTGCATCAAATATGATGAGCTGTATCGACAGCTATGAGTGAGACAGCTCACTTTTGCAAAGACGTCGTTTTCCTCAGACCTCTGAGTCCCGCCGATCCTAAGTGCTAATCCCATACGTCATTACTGCATAAAACGCGGAAATACACTGATTTTTTATGGCAGACACAGGTACAACAGAAGACAAGCGGTCGGTATATAACACCTAGCGCACTATAACAAATTTCTTACGGATAATAACATGAATTATCTACTTGTCATCAAGGGTTACACCAAGGTACTTAGCTGAATGTTGCAGCCCTATTTCGTCAATATTCTATTATTATTCTAAAAAGTTCGAGAGAACTACTTGATCTCAAGTCAAACGGTGCTCCTTAACGAAAAATAACGTAAAAGAGTCAAAATTGTCTCCACCTTTTTATTTTTTAGAGTTTGTGTTGTAACAGATTTTTTGGAAGGATCACTTACGAGCAGCATTTTCTTTTCTAATCTTTTACCGAAACAAATGTGTGTGTGAAGAGCATATCCAACTGCAACCTCTCCCCGTCTGATCGTTTGCAAGTCGACTCTTGCGCCAGGCTGTAGTTAATTTTTGACTAACGGACGACTTGGAGCAGGTAATTATTTACAACTAACGGGTGACCCTGCGGAGGCACTTTGTCATCAACGGGTGACTCGGCAGAGATAATTCATGACTGCATAGGCAGATTGTGACTAACGGGTGACCCAGCTGTATTTGTGACTAACGAAGCGCATAGCGTACAATTATTTAACTTTGCAAACCCTGAACATTATCTATTATAATCTACAATCATGTTGTAGTGAAGACATGTTACAATCTAAAATACAATGTTATTGGTCAGGTCATCGGTCCAACCCTAGCTTTTCCCTCTCTATGCTTACTGTTCCCATTTGACGACGTTGCATACAACGCTGCTGCTGCTGCGAAACTTGTTTAATTACAGCACGATAAGGTTAAATGACATTGATTTGTGACACTTATACAACCTGTAGTTCAGGTGTGTATAGTCAGTGTGTTGTTGTAAATCTCGTAGCTCAGAATACAATATTTATTTATTCATACACCTAGATCCACGTAGGCCTACTTGTACAGTACACACGGAGAGGAAAACTCTCGCAAGGCCTATT
Organism: Parhyale hawaiensis; assembly: GCA_001587735.2. Taxonomy (NCBI): domain Eukaryota; kingdom Metazoa; phylum Arthropoda; class Malacostraca; order Amphipoda; family Hyalidae; genus Parhyale; species Parhyale hawaiensis. Next base: position 7,642,526 of record LQNS02278140.1, on the reverse strand, counting down.
TGTCAATTATGTATCAAATACTAATTATTAATGCTCAAATATTTATGGCAACACCACCGTTTAGACTGCAGAAGTTCTTCAGTTGGAAATGATAGATCTGCTTCGGCAAGCCAGTACGTGTGAAAGAACTACATCATCTTTGACAAACCGTATAGATGGCACTCGTGATAAGCTTATCTCCCCCTGTAGTCGAGTGGTTCCCAAGTGTGGTAGAAAAAACGGACATGTCCACAAAGCGTGCTGATATACTTGGATATACTTGAAAGACTCGAACAAAGGGAGTGGAAATAAGACGCTATTAAAAACTTTATTCTTGTAAAATATCTTATTAATAATAAGCAAATATTTAATGAATATTCGCATGTCTCTGTTGGGCAATTGAATAATTTCACACGTTTCGTGTTGTTTTCACATTTGTGCGCAGCAGAGTAACATCAAATGTGAAGAAGTTGATCACAGAGCGAGTACAATTTTTGGAAGTGTAACTTAGCATGCTCGTTTAAATTAAGCGTTTGAATTCAAACGTTACAAGTAACATCAGGGCTAGCATTTATTTATTTCATAATTTTTTCTACGCAGCAAGCAATATTGCTTATTGGTAATTGTTAAGAAATACGAAAACGAATGAAAGCTATGGGAGGGCGTATTACTCCATTCTCACACAAATTTAAATGCTACAAAAAAAAAAACACGGTTCAACTGTTTTCAGGTGATGCAAGCAGTTTTGCCTCGTGGAAAAGCGCTTGCAAGGAAACACTTATTGGTTGCGCCACCCCCTCTAGTGTGCACACACCAGGTACCTACACACACAGTCATACCTATAAGTTGTTTTCAAAGAAGTGAAGCAAGAGCGCCATGCACTACCCAAGCCGCCTGATAACCGATCAAAGCGAAGCCGCTCGGTCATGCGCTTTGATCTTTAGCAAAGAACGAGCAGGAGAGAACAGTTCGGTACTCGCGTGACTTAAGACCAGGCTCAGGCCACCCTGTCAATATGCGCCTCATACATTGACTTAGGTAAAATGGTAGAGTTGAGATATAACTCGAGCCAAACAAGGTGCAGTGTACAGGTCTCTAAGTAATATTTAGAATACTGACTAGGGGCAAACATGCTGCCCAGTGATGTCAAAAATTAGTCTACGAAAAACGCGACTGCTCAGAGGCTAAAATACCTACATTAATATTATTATAAATGCAAGTATTTCACCATGCCATTTGCATGGTAACGCGACATTGTAGCTGTATTATACTCATTTGGTGGCATTTCTCGCCAGCAAAAGAATAATTAAAAATTACTGTTACGCTCGAAACAGGCCACAGCATATCATGATCTTGTAAAACTATGACACCCGTCAAATGCTATTTATGAACATATTAACACCAAGAGTATGATACAATATGAAGCTCTGTCCTGCTCACTGTGTCCGTTTGGTTAGATGACAATTGTAGTGCGATTCCCAAGAAAATCGATACTGAAGTTGGACGTGAAGTGGTGCTCTGACAAATTTTTATTATTGTAGGTAATTAGCAAAAGGCAATTAATAAACTTGAGATGATCATTTTTTCGTTGATCATGATACCATCCATTCCATTTATATGGGCAACAGCTAGTTTCTGCGATGTTAATTGTTTCTACAGCTGATCAAGCATCATCTTCTTCCATAATCCCAGACATACATAAATCCAAAGACGAACTTTTCTTTCTTTCATGTTCTTGATTGCTGCATGTTTGCAGCGCTGCGAAACTAAGATATCTCTTAATACATTAGTTAGGAACTCGGCTTACTCATATACTCACACTCCTGCTTTGTAAAGACCACCGGCCCTTCCAAACAGCAAAAAGATCTATAAGTTCATGTATCATAAACCACTCGTATTCGTAATTGAACCGACATCTCAATAATTTCATTTTCATTCACTCAAATCATTCCCAGACGCAGAATCTAAACTCATCACTATAAAAGACGGTTGGATGCAAATGCATAAAGTTCCTGAGCAATTTAATTAATGCTAAAGCCTGGCATCCCATCGCACCATGCAATGATTTAGGGCAAGCACACTGAACAGGGCTCGTTAATTATTGCAAGACGTCCACCCATAAAACCAACAAGCTAACCTCACCAGACATCAGCACGCTATTCGCCTGTCAGGACCTAAACCATAATTCTTTGTCCATAGATGAGTCTCGTATTTATTCAAAGAAGCCACCACCACCGCCGCACTAAGCATTGGCACCGCTCAACAGCAAACGGCGTACATTTACTTGCTTCGTTATCGGCGTCGTCTAAGCCACGATAAAGCCCTGTTTTCTAACATAGTCTCGTTCATTATCCTTAGGAGCGACCGACCCCTGGGAGACCGTGCATATGGCTAAGCACTGCGCACTGCTAGATACATCCGAACAAGGAGGCATGCATGTTTAGGGGCTTAAATGTTAGGAAAGATATTGCCGTGACCAAAAGTTAAACGTGAAGAGAAGGAAGAAGGCGGTCGGAGAGACCAGAAAACAGGGCTTTGAACGTTCATATAGGTCGAGTGTGGTGACTTAATCGAACGTCATCAAACGTTGGCTATTTTTAATCGTACGAGTACCATACTATGGGCGCTGAAGAGCTTTCAATTTCAACAGAGGAAAAACGTCCATTCCTGAGAGTAAAATCATTTGCGAAAACATTAACTGGTTTGTGACATTATGAACCTCTATATCCTAAATTAAACATTGCAAAGCATTTCGGACGTAAGTTGTCGACTTTACTGCGTATGAAGCGCCGGTAGCTGGTGAAGAAAACACGTTGCGTAGCACCTACTTACTCCAATAATTCAGCCGTTGCGGTTCTTTCTCCATTTCTTCGCTCTTAGATAACCTGACATGAGATAAGGCGTCTCGCCAAAATAGCAATTAGGGCAATTATGTGATTAACTGAACAGCTTATTGGAGGGAAGGAGGTCAGCCCAGCAGCTACCCTACTATGCTCCATTGCTTATAATATTCTGGACCTTCAGTGCACGCATAATTGCATATTACTTTTAGGAGTAACACACTAGCACCTGATAGGAACGTACCCCTAATAGGGATGTAGTACCTAGTAATACTATTACCGGGTACTTAGTACCTACCTTACGAGTAAAGCATATTAAAAATCAGTTTGAAATGGTTTTCTGTTGGAAACGCTGAAGGAACAAAAATAGCGCTTAAAGTCACTCTAGGTCTAAGCGACGAATGTATTTTGCCTTAAAAGTTGGATTTTGAGATATGGTGCCAAATTCTTCTCGCAATGAGAATGTCTAAACGCAATTCACTTGTAAAAGTAAGCAACATTATCACCTATAATCATTTAATACGTTTGTGCGGCAAAATTTAGCTTCTTCGCTCAAAAGTGACCCACTAATTATTGAAGGCAAACCTGGAAAAACATTTTCAAATTAGTTTCTTAAGACTACAGGCCTGATAACTTTTTTTTTAACTTGCACCGTACAGCTAACCATTAGGCCTCCTTAATTGGAAAATAACTCACTTTAACTCCTTTTCCTTCATCTCTCCGTAGTTGTAAAGCCGGATAGTGCAGTACTATTGTTTTACACACTTGGGCTGCAGAAGAGGACCCCTAACACGTATTAGCTTCGAGACAAGAGGAACTGATAAATGCATTACTAGTGAAGCGCTCTGAGAGAGTATCCCTCCGCCAAGCAAAGTAATGTTAACGAAAAACTCACTTTGATCCTGAAACCAGGATTTCCTTTTTATCATCACCAAAAGTTGGTCATCTGTCCCTCTTAATATTTCTAACAGTTCTTGTAGTTTTCTTTAAGATCCGTCAGTAACTTTTTGTTTTTGAGATTTGCTCTGACAAACACTAAGACAACCACACGGTCAAACCCACAATGGAACCAGCCGATTATCACCAAAATGCTGTTATACTGTATATGCTTTCCAACGCTTCCAATAATTCCTGTAAATTTCATGAAGATCCGTCCATAACTGTTTGAGTTACGTTACCAAGAAATAACAGGTAAACAAAATAAAAAATACCAGCTGCCGCACTCACAACCACACATCACACCAGCGCTGCCACACTCACCACGACACATCACACCAACGCAGCCACACTCCCAACCACACATCACACCAGCGCTGCCACACTCACCACCACACATCACACCAGCGCTGCCACATTCACCACCACCACACATCACACCAGCGCTGCCACACTCACCACAACACATCACACCAGCGCAGCCACACTCACCATCACACATCACACCAGCGCTGCCACATTCACCACCACCACCACACATCACACCAGCGCTGCCACACTCACCACCACACATCACACCAGCGCTGCCACACTCACCACCACACATCACACCAGCGCTGCCACACTCACCACCACACATCACACCAGCGCAGCCACACTCACCACCACACATCACACCAGCGCTGCCACACTCACCACCACACATCACACCAGCGCTGCCACACTCACCACCACCATCGCGGCACTTGGCTCGCCGCCAGGCCCTGTAGAGCCGAGAGTCCACCAAGTATTGCTCGCCAAGCATCGTGCTGTTTCTTAATGAATTCTCTGCCCTTTGTTTATTGGGGCTCTTCACGATAGGAAGACCTCCTGTATTCCTTACAAGAAACCCGGCTTAAGTTTACCAGCTTGGCTGTTTTGTAACGCTAGGATGAATTGTTGAGGCATGTACCTGAAAATGGCATACATGCTTTCAAAGGACTTTTCTTGTT